>JAVTVY010037227.1:0-161169 GCA_036873755.1 Hanleya hanleyi | reverse complement strand
ATCCCTATATGTACAGACACCACCACACATCACTATTACCACCACCACACACCAGTTCTACCACCACCACACACTACCACACACCACAGGCGTCAGGCGTCAACGCCCGGTGGTGGTGGTAGCTCCCATGTGGCAGAGTTCTTGGATCGGAGCTCTTGGAGCTCAAAGCTTGTGGAGCTCAGAGCTCGGAAGTGATGTCATCGCACGCATGTGCACGTACCTGTGGTGCACCCTGTACACTATAGTCATTAGAGAATAGGGTACACCAGGGTGCGGGTGTGGTGCGGTGTGTGGTGGTGTCTGTACATATTAGGATTAACTCGTGTCCCTCATCATTCTGAGATCAAAACAATGAACTTCTGAATACACGGGAAATAGCATAAGTGAATTGTAAACACACCCATAGTGGTTCCTTTAGCGTGGGTGTGCTGTGATGGAGGGGATAATAAAAGGATTGACCTGTAATATTTGATGATGTTGTTGTTGTTGCTCTACTTTTAGACTAACCATGAATCAGAATAGCACTTATCACAGACTACAACCGTAGAGCTACGTATAGGCGCACAGGGCTTCAGGGCTAATTCATCAGGGCGTTGAAGCATTGAGCTTGTCGTTGGTGGGCGCTGCTACAAGATGACACCTCACACGACGCATTCGGACCACGGATGGTCCATTTCTACCCCGAACACCTTCCCTCACACCGCCAAAATATCCAATTTGGCTACAACTCCTACTGAGGACGTCAGCAATGACGTCACAGATGACCCGCATATCCCTCAAGTCGTGTTCCACACCATGAAAGCTTTGCTTCGACACACCACACGACGCATTCGGACCAAGAATGGTCCCTCAATCGCTCAAACACATTCCCACGCACCTTCAGAATGACCACTTTACTTACTACCCCACAACTGCGCATGTTCAGATTGGCGGGACTTTCAATAAAAAAGCATGCCAGTCTGACTCTACCCCACGAAAGCTTCACGAGGAATCGGGCCATTCGGACCAAACATGGTCCATCTCTACCCCAAACACCTTACTTCACACCCCCAAAATTCCCACTTTGGCTACTACTCCTACTGATGACACCCCTCAAGTCATGGTCTACACCAGGAAAGCTTCACTTTGACACCTCACACGAGACATTCGGACCAAGAATGGTCCCTCATCACTCAACAGGCCCCCACGCACCTCCCAAAATGATAACTTTACTTACTACACCCCAACTGCGCATGCGCAGATTGGCGCGACTTTCAATGAAAACAAACCAGTCTTACCCACGAGAGCTTCATGCGGATACCCCACATGGTCCATTTGACCAGGAATGGTCCCTCAATCTCTCAACAAACCTCCACGAATACCCAAAATGCCTGCTTTCTATACTACAGCCAGACTGCGCATGCGCAAAATGATGAAAACGGACGATACATTAGTAAAGTCGGATCCCACTCAATCACTCACTCACACGCGCGCATACACTCACACTCACAGGTAACAGGATGGGGAAAAAAGGCCGTCATCTACTCCAAACGCAATCCATTGCACCTCCGAAATGCCCGCTTTCGCTACTACTCGTACTGACGACGTCACCGATGACGTCACAGATGACATGGATATCCCTCAAATCGGGGTCTACACCCCGAGAGCTACAAGATGATACCCCACAGGACGCATTCGGACCAAGGATGGTCTATCTCTACATATTGGGGCAGGAAAATGTGTGATTCAATGGACATTGGCCGCCATTTTGGATGTTGGCGGCCATATTGAATTTTCAGACCAATTACAAATCATTCCAAAATTAACTAATTATTCATACCCTACGTAGGACTAGAAAAACTAGTTTGTGGTTAAAAAATAGATTTTCGAGCAGGAAATTGTGAGCTTCTATGGGTATTGGCGGCCATTTTGGATTTTGGCCGCCATATTGGATTTGAGGCCAAATCCAGGGTGGCCCCTCAGCGAAATTGAAAGGGCATAAGTTAAGGATGACGGAACCACTGAGAAAACTTTGACCCCCAAAAATGTTAGTTTTTTCCTGGCTGGGACCTGTCTATTGTGGGAAGTTGATGCTGGGTGGACATCGGGCTTTACAGACTAGTCTTTTGTGTTAAATGCCGTCATTTTCATCTGACGACGATACAGCTCACCAATACCCAGTGTACGAGTTGTCACAGCGAAACAGCTCACCAATCACCAGTATACGAGTTGTCAGAGCATTTCCATCATAGCTCTCTAGATTTGTATCTAATACCGCTTATGCCGATGCTAGGAGCCGTGTGGTCATATCATCCAAGTTGCCACATGAACAGGTACAATAAAAGCATACCGGAGATACAACACATATCACAAATCGTTAGATTCGTGGTATGTGCTTTAGAATAGGTTAACCGGAAGACTATACTGTGAAGTCATGTGGCTCTGTCAGTATGTCGCCACCTCTTCCCACTTCCCTTATATGTGTTGTAATTTACTTGGCGCTGAACATTTGAAAAAAAAAAGTTGTGAGAAACAACAAAACAGGCAAAACAAACAGAGTTTGCACAAGCGAAGATTTCTGGTTTTATTACTCGGAAATACACTAGAACGCGTCTACGGTCATGTAAAACCCCTGAAGCTTCCGGAGTCTAGGGGGCCCTTGGACGCTCGCCTATTGTGTTGTGATAGTGACCCCTCCCATCACAAATTGGTTTCGCCGTGCCTGCACTAACGCAAAAGTTAAGCACCACCCTATTTTATCAACAGTTGGATTGCGTAAGCATGTAAAGTTGTGAAAAACGCGATTAGAAAATGTGTAGCTGGACATAATGCATTTTACCGAGAAGCAACAGGAACTTGATAATGTGATGTCTAGCACTGTGATATCACTTTTCTTTATTGCACCATGTAAGCGTCCTGTCTGTGTCTTATGTACTGTCCTCGGTGTTTTATAGGGTGGATGGAGGGTGTCTGGTTCCATGCTGCTTCAAAGATTTCTTCTTTGAAGTAGCATTAGTTGCTTAGTTGGTTCGACGTGATATAGCTGAAATATTGTTGAAAGCGACGTTAAATTCTATTCACTCACTCACTCTACTAAACCAACTTACGCTGCTATCCTTATAAAACACAATGCAGCAACAACGGTTGTCATCAATCAGAACTTTATAAGCATGACAAGACAATGACTGAAAATGGGGAAATTCATTGACGAATTAAGTATATCAGTTCCAGCAAATCCATCGTGGGAAAAATGATGTAGGTGATCACAAAGTAACAATCGTCCTGTGCATTTTCATGCTACAGTACCCTTTCAGTATCTGGTCCCAATCTAGGTAAACCAAGATGGTAAATCAGGGGAATACCATCTAGACCTAACGCTATGAAAACTTCGTGCGAAATGTTCGCCGATATTCTGCGAGATTCCATAATGCGCCAATCACGACAATTTCTGACTTTTCTCTCTGACAATGATTGACGTTTACTTTACGGAGATTAACATCTTCGCGCGGCACAATCTTTTGATATTTTTTACCCCCTAACAAAGCCAGACTTTTCGGCGGAAGTAAACTGTTTGATCTTCACGGTTTACCACGCGCAATGTCTGGAAATTATGCCATATTTGGATCCTGTTTCCCCGATACTGTTTATATATTAATCCACGTGGTACCGAGTGCAATTACTGTGGGCGTGATTTCAACAAGCTAGCACATGATTGGCTAACAAAGGTAGTTTCAAATTCGCATGGGATTTATATAGGGCTGAACTCAGATATAATATTCCGTGATATTATATCTGAGTTTACTGAGATTGTATCTGGTCCCTCCTCTTACGCGGACGACGTTCTCCTGCTACTGGTAATCAACCGTCTGATCTGTATCATTGGAATACGGTCCCATTGCACATGGAGTGATTAGGTCTTGTCTGTATTGCGGGGTTCCCAGCTAACACTCTGAGACCCAATATGTTGCTCAAGGGGATTCAGATCAGGGCTTTTAATGGCCATTGCAAAATAGGGCGTTGATTATCTTTTGCACAGGTGTATATGTATAAACACCTTGCGCGTTTTCAGAAACTGTTTCAAAGGTCAGTTGAGGAATTCTATCTCTTCATCGGTTTGTAAGTTAACAATTTGCGCCCGGTCTTGAAAATCTGTTTGATCTAGTTGATGAGATTCTCTCCTTGTGGTATGGATGGGCACGACCCAGGCATATTTCGATGGAGTATCGATGCAGGTCAAGATATACCGGTTGCCGTCGTCGTGTTTAGCAAATACACTCATGTCGACAACAGACTACGGAGATCAGGTAGCGCAGAGCTTTAACCACGTGCTCTATCTATCCGTCAGACAGACTGACATTACTACCCTCGCCATTGATAAAATTGAGCGACACCCGACATCTGGCATTTGAAACTGGGAAAGTGCAAGCCCTCGGAGATGCGTTCAGTGCTGTCTCCATCAGAGAAGCACTGAAACGCCGAGCCAAAGAAGCAGGGAGCGTTTAGATCACCAAACCACAACATGTAGTAGGGAATCCAGTCGATGAAAGACCCAACCCAACCCAATCATGCAACACGCAAGACCGTTACCTCTTGAACAAGGTCTCCATCAAAATCCGAAAAATGAAACCGAATCCAGCCGTTCAATTGGTGCACCTCAAAGCCTTGGAGAAATCCAGTCCAGTACCCTGTCCGACGTGTGCAAACCAAAGTCTTCTCTGTGCCTGTCGGAAATATGAGCGCAAACAAAGGAAAATTGTTGTTGGAGGAACTGCCCAAGCGACTGATTTTGCCCTGTCTGGAGAATACCAGTTTCAACGGAGCCTACCGGAGGAACCCGTTTGACTTAAATTTAAACATTTTATCATCAATTTTTCCTAAAACTGATCTTTGGACGAGATTCATTCGGGCCTATCAGACTTCTACTGCGACAGGTCAAATCAACCAGGGTGAAGGGAATATGATCAGTCAGAGGAACTACGCTAACGGACACACGTTTTGTTTCGATCTCAGATACGCTTTTATTGTACCTGTTCATGTGGCAACTTGGATGATATGACCACACGGCCCCTAGCACCGACATAAGCGGTATCAGATACAAATCTAGAGAGCTATGATGGAAATGCTCTGACAACTCGTTTATTGGTAATTGGTGAGCTGTTTCGCTGTGACAACTCGTACACTCGTGATTGGTGAGCTGTATCGTCGTCAGATGAAAATGACGGCCTTTTAACACAAAGACTAGTCTGTAAGGCCCGATGTCGACCCAGCATCAACTTCCCACAAATGCCAACATATATCAAAGACCAAAAGGGGGCGGGCCTCGGGGACGAATCGTCTACCAGCGGAATCTTGCCATATACAGGTAAAATCCCCATGTCTCTAGGCCGTCTGGTTCTCGGTACAGGATTCCACTTCTAGCTGCACATGCACAGTCCTATTCCTCACCCAACACTGCTCTAGGGCGGAAGCCTGGGCCAAGCATTTCCTATAGTGAAAATAAGACATGTGGAAAAGGGGATTCCTCGCTTGCCAGTAAACTTGACATACAGCTGATGATACCATCGGGGACCATCTTTCATGTGTGCAATGAGAGACCTGGTATCCCAAAGGGCATTTGAATTTGTATACCGTAGTTAGCTGATTCATGGAAATGCCCCAGGTTCTGTAAGAGCATGTAGATGCCTGTGACCTTTTCCAAATTCGCATATGGCTTCTGTGATGTCACATCCTTCTGGTTCCAAAAGGGGACGTAGGCAAATGAACCACGAAAATGCCAGGTTCCAAAAGGGCATCTTGAGGTCTCTTAACCTACCTCCATGGCCTTTGACCTTTGTGACATCACTTCCGGTTACGATCATGTGCCCAAAGCGACGTTTGTCCACTGCGCACCATCTTATCTGGTATCATGCACATGTACAGGGGTCAAATGTCACTTCTGGCCATGTGACCGGAACCGGAAGTGACTTCAAAAACGTCAAAGGTTACAAGATGCCCTTTTACTACTACTTTCAATGAAATAATCTTGTTCAAAACTTGAATTAGTAGAATGCTAAAATCCACCAATCAAAAACAAATTGACACAAAATGCAGTTCATACACTTTGTCAGCTTCTATAGTTGTAAAGATCATTGGACAGTACAAGACCGCAATCCAGTTTTACTCTCATTAAAATTGAAAGTTCATTTATCATCACCACCCACTTCTAATTCTGCCTCCGTTCCGAATATTTGTTTATTTATTATTTTCATTATGCATTGTATAAGATATCGGTACAAGTCATTTTAGCAAAATGTGCCGACAAGCATGGACTGCCCCATTTCACATGCTTCACCAGAGATTAGAGCTAATTATGCTGCTATGCTAAGATTGTTCATGCTTCAAAACTTGAAGAACAATCAATACATTTTTATACGCCGTTGATATATGAGGTATACTCTGATCACTATTTTCGTATGTAACTTTGCTAGTCCATGCGATAAATTATTCTCTAAAATTAACATTTCACTTTTAAGTTTGTTTCAATACATGTTTCGTATAGAATACATTGTTTCCAACTAAAAATAGAAATAAACAATAAAGTAAAATCTTCCCGCCTCTCCCCCTTTCCTGGTGAGTAGGTCATAATAAACGAACCATTAAGTTTAATAGTCTCGTGTACATCTTACAAGTAGTATTTGTTCACATAACATCTACTAGTGAGCTAGTATAAGACCTACTAAAACAGTCATTGTTCCTCGCCCATATTTTCTACACCCGTGCCCCCAAAAATGTTGACCAATATTTCTTTTTATTTGATAAACTGTTTAGGGGCATATATGTAGGCATATCCCTAGTGCGCATCTGTGCTTTCTCTAATACTTCCCTAGTGCACAGGCACACCTTGACGTCACCAGCCAACATCACACCATGACCCGGAGACCTCCCCAGCCATACTCTACAGCATGAGCTCATTACCTCCACATACCCGCTGCTATGACCCAGTGTATGGATGTATATCGGTACGGGTCAGCTTGATATTATAGCCGTTTTTTCGAGATTTTTTTTTTTTAGCTTTTTCAAACAAATAGATAATATTTTGAATTGAAACTCTTGGAGTGAAATCTGCTACTCATATCAGGAAACAGCTTTGGTGTGCTTTTCATATCCAAAGCTGATTTGGGTCGCGCCTGCGTCCCAGATGAAAAACCCACTTTTTAGAGGTTCCAAGAATGAGCAACATTCCTATTATGGCCGAACTAGATCGATTTTGTGGAAAAACTATAAAAACCTTTCATCTGAATTAACCTTGTCTATATTATTCACACATTACTCAGTCCACAGACTAAATTTCTGACAGTTTCGAAAAGTTTTGTGTGAGTAAACGTGGTCTACATCGACAGTGTCTTTGAGTAATGGTAAATACATGCATTTGTATTGCCGCACTTGGTAGAGAGTGGCATTTGTTTCAGAGTCTCTTGTTTCAGGATAAGGATTCAAATCAACAACAATACATGATAGCTCTCTAGAGGAGAATTGGTGTGATTAATAAAAGATAGTTTAGGAATTTTTCTTTTAATTTTCAAGTCTTGAAATCTATAATCCATGACAGAATTTGTATCATAAACTTTCTTCGAATTCCGTTTTATTAGGAAAAATTTATCCAACGAGGCTGAAATTTTCAAAAATTATCTGTAGTCATCATCTCTTCAAACCAGTACAATTTTGTTGAAATCCGAAAATGCTGTACAGGCAAGGAAATGAAACGGAGGATAGCAAGCTAACATAATAGCAAGATAACCTGTAGGCATGTCCCTAGTTCCCTAGTATGTACCCTAGCGACACTGTGTTTCTCTACTAGTGATGATGTCACCGTTCCATCATTTTCTTCAGTCTGAATGACCCATGCACCCAGTGATCCCAATCCCAGGTTCAACTCAACATCCCAGATTCATGATCAAAGGTCAACCCCGCCTCATCTCCCCCACCCCACACCCGCGGAGATTTCAGTTCTAACTACTACTCATGGGGCTCCAATTTGTGCTTGCACATTGTCCACATTTAATATTTGCGATCCCACATGGGATCCAACACATTCCACGGATGGACCTCAACATTTTGTCTAAAAAATTATAGTTACCAGCTATTAAAAAATGTACATGGATTTCAGCTAAGGGTTCAACTAAATGTGCCTCAAAGTTCAAACACTGTGTTGAATTTAGGATATAGACATTTTTTTAGGCCTCAACTGATGTACATATATGTCTGATGAATTATGTTATGTAAACTGTCCAAAAATATGTTTCACTACCCAACCACCCATCCCAGGTCGGATAAACATGTAACTAAATACATTCCAAAATAAAATTCAACCTTCATGGTTTTACAATCAAATTTGGCCCAGTAAAATAAAAGCAGAAATACTGAGAAAAAAAAAATACAACATAAACAAATCAGTTCTGGCGAGAAAAACATGCCAGGATACAGGGGCGATAATAGGTGACGTAATTCTTCAGTTAATATTTAATGAAAAAAATCTTGGGCAAAACTGAAATTAAGAAAGCACTAAAACCAACCAATCAAAAACAAATAGACACGAAATGCAGTTCATACACTTTGTCAGCTTCTATATTTGTAAATAGATCATTGGACAGTGTAAGACAGCATTTCAGTTTGCACCTCCATGGCCTACTAAAAAAAACGTACTGTTTATTATCCCCATGTGCATAGATGTATATTTACACATATGTGAATGAAAATGTGTGTCCAATAATTTCTTTATTGTCAAAATATCAGATCCCAGCAATGAATGTCAATATTTTGAGGTATATTTTATTTCTCGAGTTTGCTTGGCAGTGTCATCAGTGATCGAAAAAGAAAGTTCTGAGAGTACGAGTGTATGACCCAGTCACAACTTCTCAGAGATCTCACGGATCCCCCGAAGGAAATGAGCTCCATATTGGACCATTATGAGTTCATGTGACTGTCGATTTATAGGAAATTCAAGTTCTTGACTGTCCAAGAGCAAATCAGGTCAGGCCCCTTCATAGATTTCCAATTGGGAGTCCTGAATGTTTTTGATGAGAATAGAAAGTACCATCCGAGAGAGTGAATGCTGTATTACCACTAATTCAATCTGAGTTCATGAATAAGAAAATAAAATGCACCCTCTCCCATCGCTTTTTCAAAATGGACGATAGTCAAATTATGTAGTGGGCCTCATGAGTATGGCGGTTAGAGACTTGTGCTGTGTTATCATCCAGATTTCATTAATTACCGTGAAATGCAAAGGTTTTTGGGCTCTTCTTATATTTTCTATATATTGAATAATGATAGTACTATCTTTCTATCCACTACATTTGGTTTTACTCGAAGTGTTATGTCTGTTCTAAGCTTTTGAACAATTTGTAAACTTTCATTGCGAGTCTTTACTTCATCTGTTCATCATGACGTCATTTCAGACCAACTACCCAATGACTGTATGATACAAGCATTGACATCAGGTCAGGCAATCTAAAGTGACATCACAATTTTGCATCAAAGAAGGGCTGATAATCGAGGCGGATTTCATATTTGAATTCGACCGGACTTTAAAGCACTTTCCAAAGCTACTAGATAGCAAAATACTGTACATGTATATATTGCTGATACAGTTCCTAAATGCAACCTGATCATACAGTGGAACCGGTCAATACCCATACCTGGGTAAACTGATCAACCTCTATATACTGACATTATATATGGTCCCAGTAATTAAGTTTAAAGTGTTTTGAACCTTGATAAACCCGAACCCGACTATATGATCTGGTCCCATACATGGTCAGTTTACACAGGTTTCACTCTAAATTTACTTCAAATGTTGATCCTCTCATCCTCTGCAAGTCAGGTGCACCAGTTCTCACAATCACCCTAACATAAGTTCTGTCATATCACCAGTTTACCTGCATATAAATACATACCCTGTCAACAACCACAGGTGACATACATGTATATGCTAGTATTGTGCCAAGGGTTAATTCTGCAGAGTTGTGCATTTTGGTCATATATACATGCCATAATATGATTTAAGTATTCTAAGTTGAGGAGAACAACACAAAAGAATTCCATAGTGTTCTGGGTTGTCTTGAGCACATGTAATGCTGGTCTCCATTGTCCCTCTTCCGATCACTGTACCAGTATGTAAATATGCCCCATCTGTACTCAGGCTTGCCTCATAATCTGTAATCAGAATAATACTCCTTAATTATAGTATAAAGATAGACTGGATATCCCAGGCTGTATGCCCATACAGTAGACTGGATATCCCAGGCTGTAAGCCCATATAGTAGACTGGATATCCCAGGCTGTATGCCCATACAGTAGACTGGATATCCCAGGCTGTATGCCCATACAGTAGACTGGATATCCCAGGCTGTATGCCCATACAGTAGACTGGATATCCCAGGCTGTATGCCTATACAGTAGACTGGATATCCCAGGCTGTATGCCCATACAGTAGACTGAATATCCCAGGCTGTATGCCCATATAGTAGACTGGATATCCCAGGCTGTATACCCATACAGTAGACTGGATATCCCAGGCTGTATGCCCATATAGTAGACTGGATATCCCAGGCTGTATGCCCATACAGTGGACTGGATATCCCAGGCTGTATGCCCATACAGTAGACTGGTTATCTCCCCTGTATGCCCATACAGTAGACTGGTTATCTCCCCTGTATGCCCATACAGTAGACTGGATATGGCTGACATCATCGGTTCAAAATTATGTCTGGATCTAGACTCATGTGTACATCCCAATAATGAGATGCACTGTTTTCCTCAGCTCTCTGCCATGTTATCAGTGCTGATATTTCTTTTCTAGCCATTTTATGTTCATTTCATTCAGTCACATGACCCATCTCATGACATGCGGAACTTATCGGGTCCCAATAAACAGCCACAGGCCCGGAGAATTAACCATCATGACACAAGGAAAGGTGAACTCCATGCAGGCTGCTTGAATTATCAGCCAATATAATTCAAATTTGAAATTCAGTTCATATCATCAGGTAAACGAGAGGCTAGCCTATGACATGATTAAATGTAGGAGAGCTGTGAGAATCCATGCTGTCTCAAGGGTCAAAATGTTTTTAAAAATTTACCCATATAGGGTGACAGGTAAATAAAATTTCTACCTTTCTCTTAAAAAACTACCTGAATTTAAGCTGAAAATGACCTGCAATGTAGGATACAATAGTAAAGTTGTTAACTGTGTACATGTACCTAACATTTGTAGAGTTACTACCATTTACATGATTATACATGTACATGTATGTTTCCATGCAATAACTAGCGCTTTCTTTGAAGTGATATGACCAAATTTAAAGACTGAACACCAAAAAGAAATTTTTGGCTGCCTGTCACCAGAAACAAATACTTTATATTTCTACCTGTCTCCTACAAAAAGTACCTGTTCGGGACAGGTAGACAGGTGTAAAAATTTCAAAACCCAGCTACCCCAGACCACTAGCTGTTGAATTACTGAGATGTGAAATCAACGGAAGGCCTACTGCAGGGTCTTCTGAGGAAATTATTTATCATTTCACACAAATTATACTTAGTATAGACCTATAGTGTCTGTATATACAGTAAAAGTAAATATATACTGTACTGTTTCAGAAATATTTCACCACAACATATTCTCATTACCTGAAACTATAGTAGCGACATGTGTCCGAGTTTGTGTACTCGGAATTTAGGTTCAAAATGATTAATATTTTGTAACTTGCTACATGCATGGTGTTTGTGCCTGCAGGTAGGGGTAAAACCCATCAAACTCAGTTACAAGAACAAAGACATGTACTTAGTAAGATGAATTACCTAGTTGTTCAGAAACTGTACTGGGTAACATACTATTCAGAAACTGTATACTACTGTGTAAGATTACTTACCTGTTCGAAAGATGAGTAAGATTAATTATCTGTTCAGAGACTGCATACTGAGTAACATTCTCATTGCCTGTTCAGAGACTCTATACTGAGTAAGATTCATTACCTGTTCAGAGACTGTATTATAAGCTTACTGAATATTAATTACCTGTTCAGAGACTGTATACCGAGTATTAATTACCTGTTTAGAGACTGTATACTGGGTGATATTAATTACCTGTTCAGAGACTGTATACTGAGTATTAATTACCTGTTTAGGGACTTTTTACTGAGTAATATTAAATACCTATTCAGAGACTGTATACTGAGTATTAATTACCTGTTTAGAGAGTTTTTACTGAGTAATATTAAATACCTGTTCAGAGACTGTATACTGAGTATTAATTACCTGTTTAGAGAGTTTTTACTGAGTAATATTAAATACCTGTTCGGAGACTGTATACCGAGTACTAATTACCTGTTTAGAGAGCTTTTACTGAGTAATATTAAATACCTGTTCAGAGACTGTAGCGTCTCATAATGCAGATAGATCTGCAGAATGAAGATGGTGTCATCCAGCTGTATCTCAGACTGGTCCAGTCTATTGATAGTTGTCTTCACTTTAGCGATATGGATCTTCTCTGGTGGAGAGATCAGCTCTTCCACCTCCTCCTTCTGCTCTGGGTCAGCTCCGCTCTGTTCCAAGGATGCAGCTATAGCGTCTACTCTCTGTTGTTTGTCCAGCAGTCGTTTGTTTTCTCTTAATTCATGTTCTCTTCTCAGGATGATATTTGTCACTGCCTTGTAACTCTTCTCCAACAACATTCGAGCCACAGAGCTAACGTCCACCTTGAACAGATAAAATGTCCTTGACGGAGCATGGTCTGGGGTCTTGGATAGCTCAGTATGGCTGACATACCCAGCAGAAAACAGTGTGTACAGCAAGTCTTTCGCTTCCTTAGCAGGGATCATAGCAAATTCTTCTATCTGTTTCTGCTCCAAGTGTTTCTTCATCAAGAGCACCCTGAAGATCCGCAAACTTTTGGATCCATATCGCTCTTGTATCACAGATTCTATATGTGCCTTGGTCAGTGTCGTCAACCCTTTGTGTACGTTAATCACATACATTCCACCGCCGCTGTCCCCAGCTTTGCTGACAAACTTTGATGTGTCATCAGCTAGCACTGACAGGTACTGTTCAGCCATCTGTTTGGTCAATCCCAGTTCTTTGGGTAAAACCTGAAAAATTTCATTCAGCGATATTGGTGTGGTTACAGCAGCCCAGGGGTTAGTTTTCACTTCACTAACTCGCAGAATTGCTCTAACTATTTCTGCACCACGCTTGTTGATCTTACTTTCAACGGCATCAACAAATGACAGATCCCTGAAATGTTGATGAAACCGGTCAAAATTCACCATCCAATAGATACCATCATCCACTGGAACTTCTTTGCCTGATTCGTTCTTCATTTTCTTCGCAGGGTGTGAACTGTCATCTGCTGATCGTTTCCTTTTCTTACTTCCCCTGTCATCTTGAGGTGGGAGAGCATACCTTTCATCATCGTCAGTCTTTCCTATGGATATAACCTTGTCATCCTCATCCTTGACCAGTTCTGGACATCTCTGTAAAAAATGTGTCCGGACAAGGCTAGCAAACTTGTCCTTAGCAATGTCTTCCCCAATAGCTGGACTACCTGAACTTTCTAAAGCCTCGTTGAGTTTTGTTGTAACTTTCTGTATGACAGAGCTCATGAGAGCTTGTCCCTGGTGCAGGACATCCTCTATGATTAGCTCTGCCGCATCTCCGTACAACAGTTTGCAACAGTATATGTATCTTGGAAACCGAAGTCTGTTGAGAACATTGTCAATATTGATACTATACTCAAAAAACCCTTTCTTCGTTTTATTGAAAATCAAGATGTTGTGTTTGATCATCATCGCAAGGCCTTTCTTAACTTGGTCTCTGGACAGTTTTATATCCTGGATCAACAGACCGAGGGGGCTGGCTCCACGCTTTAGCAAGTAGCTGCCAATTTTTTCGGTTATCTCCCCATAAAATTCCTTGAAGATTAAGGAACATAGTTTTATTCTGCTTAGAGACATAGTTTTTTTGTATCAAAAACTGCACTAATGAGCAGAATTTCTGTGACACTATACCTGCCTGTATGATTTCATCACAACATTCGCGCGCCCGTACACCAAGCACACGTGACTGTAGTGGCGCGATGAAAGGGTCAATCGAAAATCTGGATCGGTATTGAGATGAAACTTTGGACTATAAAGTCAGATAGATTTTACTACGGTTACATGACTGAAAGGTCAAAAGTTCATGATGGTAACCGATTGCTCTTTGCAAGTATTTTGAAAAGAATAGAATAGAATAATAATAGAATGTATCATTGTTAGTCAAAGCGCTTCGTAGAGCATATAATGAAGCAAAATTTGAACAGGTTCTTATACAGTTAAACTGATTATCATGGGCGTCGCTAGGATTTTTCAAAGGGGGGTCGATTATCATAGCACTTTAGGCGAGGGTCCAGGGGCCGCCTAGGCCCCGGAAGCTCCTGGGTCCTAGATCGCCGGAGATGCGTTCTAAGCGTTTCCCCGGAATTAAATCTGAACATAATGTATGCAGATTTAGGGTTATATTATACAGCTCTGAGACCTTAGATGGCCTGAGATGCATTCTGAGCGATTTCCAACAATTAAACTAACACGTCATTTGTCAAATATCAGTATTATATTTTATTCTCTGTGTCATGTTGAAAACACAATAATAACGCTTTGGGCCTATATACCTCGTAGGCTAACCCACTATCACAGCCCAACAGGCGGGGGTCCAGGGGCCGCCTAGGCCCCGGAAGCTCCGGGGTCCTAGATAGCCAGAGATGCGTTCTGAACGTTTTTCCGGAAATAAAACTGATCATACTGCATGCACATTTATGATTCTATTTTCACGATTTTTTTTCTCGCAATTATAAGCATGCATCGATATTGAAAACATCGCACCTCATGCCTTCATCCATTTGACGTTCTAGTTATATTTAAAACATACAAAACGATGACATAGTTCTGGGAGGGAAACCAATATGCCTACAGATACGATTCATTCACACACAGATAAAACAAGGAAATCCTCACAGCCCAACAGGCGAGGGTCCACGAGCCGTTTAGGCCCCGGAAGCTCCGAAGTTCCAGATCTCCAGAGACGCGTTCTAAGAGTTTTCCCAGAAATAAATTCGAACGTAATGTATGCAGATTTGTGGTTCTATTTTCACGTATGTTTCGCATTTATAAGCACTCATCGATATTGGAAAAATCGTACTTCATGCTTGAATCCATTTGACTGTTTAGTTATATTTATCACATAAAAAGAACACATAAAAAACCGATGACCTTTACATGATGGAACATTAGAACCAATATGATAGCGATTCATTTACACAAAGCTAAAATGAGCGAGGCGAGGTTCCAGGGGCCGCCTAGGCCCCGGAAGCTCCAGGGTCTCCGGTTGCCGGAGATGCGTTTTACCCGTTTTCTCGGAAACAAATCTGAACACAATGTATATAGATTTATGGTTCTATTTTCCCATTTGTTTCGCATAAACCCGCATCGATACTGAAGAATATGCCGGACTCCATTTGACTTCCTGGTTTGACACAAACGAAACGGGCCTTTTACACACCACTACACGTCTTGGCACTCTCTGTAATTTTTATGTTTTTTTTTTATTTTATGTTTTTATGCTTTTTTTATTTTGTTTTTGTTTTCTCTTTTTTTGTTTTTTGTTTTTTGTTTTTTCCTTTGCCTTTTCTTCTGTTTTTTTTTTGGCGCGGCCAAGGGGGGGTCGTTCGCACCGGACGACCCCCCCCTAACGACGCCCCTGATTATCATTATTGATTCAGAATAACCCAGACCGATTATTTGCTACAGTATTGATTACATGGCAGTGTGACTAACGTCACTGGACCTACGAAATAGGGTTTGAGATAATTTAAGTGTGTACTCGAGAGATGACTTGGGGGCCCTGTGTGCTATCATGAGAGAATTTATATAGCGTCTCTAATTGACAGTGGGAACTATTAACTTTTCCAGATGTCACCGCTGGTGAGTCATTAGCATAGCAACTATTATCGCCCTCAGTTTCTATTACCCTGGAGAATGATCAGCCCAGCAGTACAGCACGAAGTGTTGGGGGGAGAGTCCGAGAGAGCGGGGAATCCCCCCCCCCTCCCCCCTTCTCGGCATTATGCGATTTTTCTTAAATTAGCGTAGGGAATGATGCTCTGTCAGAGCAGTTGAGAAGTAAATGTTTGTAGTCCTAAATAAGACAGGAAACTGGATAAGAAACACAAATTTGAAGTGAAAAAGGTCAAGATCAGAGATTTGTTAGAATGCAAGAATCAAATCAGGCATCACTAGAGAGCCATTCTCCATGGATATATTTATTTGGCATTCAACTTCAAGGTACCTCATCTGAAGAGAGTACATAATAATAATCAATGAACAATAAAGCACACACGAACAAAATAAACAAGTGGCTATATGTTACTGAATTTAAAACACAACGATGATTTTATTATCGATTTCTTCAGTAATAACTTATAATAGGGTCATTGTTGTGTTTAAATTTAGTAATTTCTCTCATAAAATCCAGCCATTTTTTATTTCTTTTTGAGGTAGAACATTTTTTAACTAATGACTGAACTGAAGAAATGGTGCAATGTTGTATAGGCTGGATATATAAAACGTGCAGTATAACATGCCTCCAATCTCAACGAAATTCCAAGACCAGCAAATGAGTGAAAACGGATACTATCGGAATGTGTGTGGTATCGGAATGTGTGTCAACATTAATGTAAGTTAGGCTAAAAATAACAACCTCCATTCTCCGATCAAATGATTTGCTTCATTCATGCATCGTGGCATATACAGCTCGCCTGACGCGAGATTCTGGGATTTCGGTAGCCTTCCGCAATACCACCGGCTAACAGCGACCAGCATGATCACGAGGGTTCCCGAATATTTCCAACAATTTACGGCAGATGTTTGGGAAGCGTGGCGTGGATTATTAGGGAAAACATGGCGGAGCTACCTGGAAACGTATAATGCCGACATATCTTGGCAAGTACCATTATAGTTACTGATATTTTCGAGAGCTGGGCGCATCATTTTCTTTTTGCTTTAGTGCTGGGCGGCCGAAGTTAGTCCCAGGCGCTTAAAAGTCACAGTGAAGAATACAGCCAAGGGTTCCTGATGGGCATGACAGTGCACTCGAGTCATCAATAAATAATAAAAAATTAATTATAAATCAAAATTTTCATCAGAATTCGATCAGCTCAGAACTTGCTGGTAACAATTCCCTAATGCACGTTCATGCCAAAAATCAAGGTTCTAATGTCAACGGTTCTCTTTATTTTGCCGACGAAAGGATTCGGATGGACTGACTGACTGACTGACTGACTGACTCATTACCGGACAATTTGCGATCTGTAGCCTACTTCGTAGGAATAATATGATTTCTCTCAAATATTAGGTAAACCCTGCGTTTATAACTACCGTGCTTCTGTCAGATTCATGATGATTTTCTCTGAATACATCTGCAAATTTTATTTTCCATGACAGCTTTTGTTAAAGAATATCAATATCGACTTGGTCGACAAAATTGTCAGAAAGTAATATGTCCAGGTTGCATAAGCAGTTCAAACGTCTATAAAGTTCCTTGATATTTTCACATGAGCAGTGTGACTAACGTTACAGGACCTACGAAGTAGAGTAGGCATTAGGACTCGATCGTATTTTCATTGAGATATGATGTGACCCTCCCCTACGGTACGTTTCATCATAATATGGTACATGTACAACCTTCCATAACAGCCACAGGTTCTCTTTATAACATGCCTTTTGTGAGATTGAGCAAGATTATATTCTGGATATTTATATATTTACATCGATGTGTTCGTGCCACATTATTGGTGAATGTTCTGGTCATTTAGTGATCCGGCCCTGGTACATCAAGCAGTTGAATAGACTCGGAGTTAAACGTCTATAAATAGTTCGCTCAGCTGTATTGAGGTCGCTGTCCTCAGATCTGCGGTTGAATCCAACAGCGAGAGAGCACCAGGCATGCCAGGGCTGTTCCCAAATTCCATGGTGTCATGTTTCCCTCGCTTAAATGATCGGACTTTTCTCCGTATGATCTATAACAATATACTGAAGTGTTAATTATAAATCTAATTTTAATCAGAATTATTTCAGATCAGAACTTGCTGGTAACAATGCCCTAATGCTCGTTCATGCCAAAAATCAAGGTTCTAATGTCAACGGTTCTCCTTATTTTGCCGACGAAAGGATTCGGATGGACTGCCTGACTGACTGACTCACTCATTACCGGACAATTTGCGATCTGTAGCCTACTTCGTAGGAATATGTTAATATTACTATCACCACGTGCTGGTTAAGGAATTGAGTATGAACAGGTATGTATAATCCGTACACTCGGTACCAGCCCCGGCTCTCAGATTAGGGCAATACAGTTATTACCGGTACTCGAACAGATCCTTTAAAGTAACAGCCAATGGACGGAAGGTGTTATAGCGTGCTTCGTCGGGTTCACAAACAAGCCGACTTTACATTGGGAATACGCTGTAGAATGGTCTCTTTGATGTGCTGGCTGAAAGGACACGTAGGCGTCTCTCCAGTCAAAACAATCACGGTTACTCACAACTTGAGTTCGAGGGGGATGGAATATACGACATGTTGCTGGCTTCTAATTTTTTCAAATATGGACATATTCGGACAGGTCATGAGGTCACGAAGGATGTTCGGAAATTATATTAATCCCAGAAGCCATAAAGCATTCTTTAGCTCTAAAGAAAGATCATACATGGGATATTTCTTTGTTGATAAAGTTGTTTGAATTTCTCATAAATAACATCTATGTGAAATTTATTAATTCATGTGGAATAGATCAACAGCATATAGGCACAGGGGCTCGTTACCGTTATTAATTGGTCAATTAGGTTGATTACAGGGGGGAGGTCGAGGTAGGGAATAAATCCCATTTATTTTCTACCTCGACCCCCCCCCCTTTTAATCAACCTAATTAACCAATTAACAACGGTAACGAGCCCCTGTGCATATAGGCATTCCTATAGGTACTAATTATGCACTTCTTTTTGCTGACCTATATCTCTTATGCATACGACTATATGCAGGCGCTTGCAAAAACCGACCACTTTAAAGCCCTATCTTCCTTCTCATTCATGAAACGCTATATAGACGATTTTTTGGATAAGCGCTACATAAATGACACAGTGTAGGAAATCTTCAGATTTGAAGGAAACTACAGATAGCCCTAATGGCACGTCATATTTAGATTTATATTTCCTTCTCTCTTGTCAACTTTACGACAAAAGAGATGATGACAATTTCGACATCGTTGGGACCTGCATATTGTGTATACATATCTCGGCTAGTAGCATTTGCTAGATCCTGTGTTAAATGTGACGATTTTAATCAACGTCACAAAACATCATTGCAGAAACTTTTAAAACAGGGCTACAGAGATACATCCTCGACTTTAACGAAAATCATTTAGATTAGGAATACTAGTAGTATATAGAAGACGGTAACCCTCGCATTGACCTTTGACCTCAGAAATTTGCATATCACGTGACAGAGGTCAAAGGTCAATGAGTGCACTTGAGTTGACCTGTATCCTTTCATCTTGTCTTTGACCTTGGATCATGTTTAGACATGTTAGGGCTGGGGTTTTCCCATCACGTGCGGTATGACGTCACTTCCGGTCTGGGTGAATGGGCGTGACATGTGAACCTGATAGGACATGTACTGACCTGTCTGTGGGGTTTTTCCCTACAATGTCGTTCACCTTCGTGTTTTTTCGGTGAGGTGCGAAGGGTACGTCCGTGTCTTTTCGGTGAGGTCCGTGGGAACATGATAGGCCATGTACTGTCTGTGGGGTTTTCTCCGCCAGAATTTCGCTGTCGTCTGCTTGGGGTTGTCACGTACCGAACACCTGGCTCCCCGAATTGCAACATTGTTGCACGTTCGCAAGGATTGCCCTATATCCGGGTCCTTTAGCAATACCATTGATGGGATGCGTGTACTGACTTGTATTTGGGGAATCACGTGGAGATCAGGTGATAGTTCAAGGTCATATTGAATGATAGGAATGCGTGTACTGACCTGTTCATCCGTGGTTTACATCCGGGAACTTATATCCGGGTCCTTTAGCTGTGTGTTCCGAGTTTACACGGGAACAGTCGGGTAGTTACGAAGGAAGACACGGAGGTGACCGAAGATGTCACGGAGGTGCCCGAAGAGACACGGAGGTTACCGAAGATGTCACGGAGGTCAAATTGCAAGTCATGGGTGGGTGTATGTAAAATGAGGATTTGTCTCGAAAATATAAAAAGCGGAACACGGACTTTACCTCTAAAATAGGGGAAAACCCCTATCAACTCTATCCCAGGCTAATATCGGTCCCTGGCTTATCGGGTTCTGCCTGGAGTGGGTGTATGTAAAATTAGGATTTGTTCCGAAAATATAAAAAGCGGAACACGGACTTTACCGCTAAAATAGGGAAAAACTCCTATCAACCCTATCCCAAAGGGCAAATATCGGTCCCTGGCTTATCGGATTCTGCCTGGAGTGGGTGTATGTAAAATTAGGATTTGTCCCGAAAATATAAAAAGCGGAACACGGACTTTATCCCTAAACTAGGGGAAAACACCTATCAACCCTATCCAAAAGGGCTAATCGGTCCCCGGGCTTATCAGGGCTTGGGTGCACCCTGTACCCTATAGCCCCACGGGCTATAGGGTACACCAGGGTGTGGGTGCACCAGGTATGTGTACCCGGTGGTGGTAGTGGTGGTGGTGTGTGTGGTGGTGGTGGTGGTGGCAGGGTACAGGGTGCACCAGGTATGGTGGTGGTGGTGTCAGTTTCTATGGGAATGCATCTGAGAATGGAAAAAAACATGGAGGTCGAATCGTCGACGCGAATTGAAGAACCGATGGAGATTGATCCCAGTGTTGAATGAGAGAAGTAAGAGCTTCGAGCTTCAGTATCATGGATTGCCCGAAGACGTTTAGGTTACACTGAACGAAGATTATTTTCTGAAATGATGGCTTCTGATTGGTCGCTAGGACGGTCACCTCTCCTCTAACTATAAATACGGAAACACGCATGTTAGATGTACATTTCTCACAACCTGTACCGGACCCGATCAAATGGAAAAGCCAGCCAATTCCAAGGCAGTCGAGCAATCGTTGAAGCTTGACGAAAAGGTGCCGGTTCCCACTCGACTCCCCAAACGAGTTACCAAAAGATACCCGCCCATAACTATGGAAATGATAGATGATT
The DNA here is from genome assembly GCA_036873755.1 of Hanleya hanleyi. NCBI lineage: Eukaryota > Metazoa > Mollusca > Polyplacophora > Lepidopleurida > Hanleyidae > Hanleya > Hanleya hanleyi. Next base: position 139,918 of record JAVTVY010037227.1, on the reverse strand, counting down.
TCTTCAGTGTGGGTTACAGCTCAACCAGGGGAGAGCCCGGAGATCTCCGATACCATCGTCAGCGATGCCTGACCTGCCATGAAGGTGTACCCTTGGCCGCGTGTGATCTTTGCACGAGGAGAGAGGAGATTTTCCAGTGGGCGAATTGAATTGAACATCCGGGCACTTTTACATCCGGGGACTTTTACATCCGGGTACATCCGGGTTGGTCACTTCCGGTCACTTGGTCAAAGGTCACTTCCGGTCACGTGACCGAAAGTGCATTCAGAGTTCAAAGGTTAATCGGCCTTCAAAAGCCCCTTATCGCTCGTTAAGGCGCTGAGACGGGCGTAAAGATAGGGCGTTAAGGTATTGAGACGGGCGTTAAGGCGTAACGACGGGTGTTGACGGGCGTTAAGACGGGCGTTAAGGCGTAACGACGGGCGTTGACGGGCGTCACTGCATTTCGATGTATTGGTGGCAATTCCATGAAAATCAGGGCTTCTGAGCTAGTTCACCAGGCCGTTGAAGCGTTAAGCTAAGCGTTGACGGGCGTTACTGTCTATAAAAGCAAGCGTATTTCCAAAAACCGGCACAGTCGACGTTCAACCGTCAACATGGCTTATATTTGCTCTGAGTGCGAACGTACGTTCACCAGACGTTACGATATGAGGAATCCGTTGAGGCGGATGCTGATACAGAGACTGCTGAGAGTGTATCGACTGATACCGAAACAGAGATTGCTGAGAGTCTATCTAGTGATACGGAGAGCTTGACCTCAGATAGTCAGCCTACGTCCGTCGAAAGTGATGCCGTGGAAAGTGATGCAGAACCTACCTTCTGGGATCGTATTGTGACAGCAGCTATCAATACTTACGCTGCAGCGATCGAGGACGCCGGAGAGGATAATTTACAACAGGCGTACACCCAAATGCGCCCCGCATCAGGAAAACAGCCATGGCGATCTATGAACAGTATACCTTACTACCGCTTGAAATGAAAGGCGACCGCACGCACAGGTCCATCATGAAGACCAAGCGTCACTTGGAAGAGGCTATGGGACTACCACCCACCGTGGCCCTAATGCGATCAGAATGCGCAAACAACTGTTTCAGGACATGCTACCCGAAGAATATCCAGGCCTGCCCGACGACGCTTAGGTCACACCGAGCAAAGATGGAACTTTCTGAAATGGCGACAGACAAGAGCAACCGAAAATACATCTAACGGACAAGAAGGAATATAACAGATGCAGCGCCAAATGGCGGCCTCTGATTGGACAAGCGTTTTCTTGAGTTGTAAACATACCCAACGCGGCTCCCCCAGCGTGGGTATGATGTAACATTGGGGAAAATAAACTATATGAAAAAAACTTCTTGTTGTTGTTGTTCTCTCATGTGTCATCCTTGTTGTTGTTGTTCTCTCTCTCCGGTATATATGATGGCGTCAAGGCGTTATATTAGAGCGTTAAGGCGTAACTACGAGCGTTGACGGGTGTCACTGCATTTCGAAGAACTAGTAACAATTCCATGGAATATCTAGAAAATCAGAACTTCTGAGCTATTTCACCAGGGCGTTGAAGCGTTAAGCTTGGCGTTGGCGGGCGTTGCTACAAGATGACACCTCACACGACGCATTCGGACCAAGGATGGTCCATCTCTACACCCAAAATACTCGCTTCTGATTGGCTGTCAAAGGTCACGATATGCAAATTTTTGAGGTCAAAGGTCAGTGGTAGTGAATATACGCACTCTATACTGGAGGTCAAAGGTCAATGGGAGTCAATATACGCCCTTGATAGGGGTTTTCCCCTAGTTTAGGGGTAAAGTCAGTGTTCCGTTTTTTATATTTTTGGGAAAAATCCTGATTTTACATGCACCCACCCATGCACCCAAGCCCCGATAAGCCCGGGGACCGATATTAGCCCTTTTGGATAGGGTTGATAGGTGTTTTCCCCTAGTTTAGGGATAAAGTCCGTGTTCCGCTTTTTATATTTTCGGGACAAATCCTAATTTTACATACACCCACTCCAGGCAGAACCCGATAAGCCAGGGACCGATATTAGCCCTTTGGGATAGGGTTGATAGGAGTTTTTCCCTATTTTAGCGGTAAAGTCCGTGTTCCGCTTCTTATATTTTCGGGACAAATCCTAATTTTACATACACCCACTCCAGGCAGAACCCGATAAGCCAGGGACCGATATTAGCCCTTTGGGATAGAGTTGATAGGGGTTTTTCCCTATTTTATAGGTAAAGTCCGTGTTCCGCTTTTTATATTTTCGAGACAAATCCTCATTTTACATACACCCACCCATGACTTGCAATTTGACCTCCGTGACATCTTCGGTAACCTCCGTGTCTCTTCGGGCACCTCCGTGACATCTTCGGTCACCTCCGTGTCTTCCTTCGTAACTACCCGACTGTTCCCGTGTAAACTCGGAGCACACAGCTAAAGGACCCGGATATAAGTCTCCGGATGTAAACCACGGATGAACAGGTCAGTACACGCATTCCTATCATTCAATATGACCTTGAACTATCACCTGATCTCCCCGTGATTCCCCAAATGCAAGTCAGTACACGCATTCAATGGTATTGCTAAAGGACCCGGATATAGGGCAATCCTTGCGAACGTGCAACAATGTTGCAATTCGGGGAGCCAGGTGTTCGGCACGTGACAACCCCAAGCAGACGGCAGCGAAATTCTGGAGGGGAAAACCCCACAGACAGTACATGGCCTATCATGTTCCCACGGACCTCACCGAAAAGACACGGACGTACCCTTCGCACCTCACCGAAAAAACACGAAGGTGAACGACATTGTAGGGAAAAACCCCACAGACAGGTCAGTACATGTCCTATCAGGTTCACAGGTCACGCCCCATTCACCCAGACCGGAAGTGACGTTATACCGCACGTGATGAAAACCCCCCAGCCCTAACATGTCTAAACATGATCCAAGGTCAAAGACAAGATGAAAGGATACAGGTCAACTCAAGTGCACTCATTGACCTTTGACCTCTGTCACGTGATATGCAAATTTCTGAGGTCAAAGGTCAATGCGAGGGTTACCGTCTTCTATATACTACTAATACTGATCAACGATGCGGATTTGATATGTTTGGAACATGATGTCTTGCCGGCATCATTGAAAACTGTGGACCGCTTCTGTCGTGCAGGAAGCTAGCATATTTTTATGCCAATCTTAATAAATTAGTATCCTATCAATGCTCCCCAATCGTACATTTCGCCATGTACGATCTTACTGATTTCAATTGAATTTGGTGTTCAGACCGCCCAGATCATGAGTATTTAATAGTCTTATGACATCACGGCCGCATTTTAACTACTTTACCTGCAGACGTGGAGGAGGGATAGGATCATCTTATCCGATCGAACCCAAGATTTATGCCAAGGACCAGTCCATATTTCTACCCCGCTAGCTTCATGGTGCCAATCTGGCGAGAGAGCGGCAACATCAGAAGATACCCCGTCAGCGTGGCGCCTGGTTCGGCTGAGCCAACGAAAAAGCCCCTACCATTATGTTCCCTTCAAAGCACTATGAAGAATTCTCGTGATTGGTCAACACTCGCGTTAGTGCAAGCCGGATAGATCCCACAAGCGACATATCCAAACCAGATAGGATATGATTTTAATTAGATTGATTTTTATGTATACTATGATTTATTTTTGAAGTTGTTACTAATGCTGTTACATGAATTATGTCTTTGGATTATGGACTCGGAAATTCTTGAATGGACGACGGCTGAATAATGAATGACGGTTTAGACGCTTGTATTTCACACACTTGTATCACTGCTCGTAAGCTTGTAAGTGTATGCGTATGCGTTCCAGGGCGTTAGAATGCCATAAAGTAGGCAATCCTCAATTTCATGTAAATATTTGTAAATTTTCTATTTTTCCATAAAAATGAACAATATCTATCTTAGGAAGCGACCATGTCCATTTTGAAACTACTGGTAGGCCTCTGCCCAAATGTGAAAAAAAGGTAATGGATAAGATTGTGGAAAAGGTGGCGGTCGTCCGTGCTGTCTGTCTGATTCAGTGAAAGAAAGACGCCCGAAATTTTGCAAAATAGCATTTTTTTTTTTTTAACTTTACTAAATCGCGTGTTCAGTTTTCCACATTTGATAAATTTGACAGGGTCATCTTTGCACTGCGCAGATGAGTAAAGGAACACCAGTCTGAATGCCCACTGCTCACAATGTTTACGCAAAAAGCCTTTGAAGATGCGATGACCCAACCCCCAAACAAACCCAGAATGTTGGTTGGAGCACTCCCGAGATGTTCAGCACCTTTGTGCGCGGGGTGGATCCTGAGCTCACGCGTTTTCTGTGTGAAATTGGGCATAACGTTTTAGAAGGGAACAGTCAACTGACTCTGGCTCAGAAGGCTTGGTTGGTCAGACATAAATACGGTCTTCGTATTCTGTTACACAAGAGCAGAAGAAAAAGACCGAACAAAAAGTCATCTCGGGGTCATATGATTGCGCCTCCATGCTAGGCCCCGCGCTGGATGGACACTTAGGTCGTTGGGCAAGTATATGAAGAAATGGTCTTTGTGGAACCACGCCTGCTTCAAACCTTCCAGATCAATGACATCGTCTACCTATCTACCAAAGATTCCCCTTTGGATTTGAGAGAAAAATCCAGGAGCGGGAACTATTCTGGATGCTAGAGCTTGGGCCAGTTTTTCCGTATAATTCAAATGATAATGTGAAAGGGTTCGGCAATGTTACAAACCGCCATACAATTCTATTCAATATTACTCAGCTATTTAAACCCCACCAAACACAGACATCGCAGCCATGGTTGGAGAAAGTTTAATAATACGTTGATTCACGAACATATATCACTTTAATAACTAACACACCCAATAGTACACATAGCTTGCGTACAGTCCTGTTCTGTCCTGTGTTACCTTTGAGAGCTTTAAATCTAAGAGATATACAACGATCTGTCTTCAGGAAATATAATACCACCCTCAATCACTAAAGTTTGTCAAGATATAACGCATTTTCGATTGTATCGTCCAGTGAACATAATCGACACATCTCAAGAGCGGCTTTCCTTGAAACTCTACTACTGCACATAATTAATTATGGTTGCTATACTCGATGTAAGAGATCACGAGAATTCTCTGTGTTATTGTATACAGTGGGACTGATGGAGGTCTCCCTGTGTGAAATCATACATGTATATGATTTTTTCTAAAGACGACATGTGATAAGATATGCATATTTTCTACAACGACACTCTAAAAACACCACTTTCATTGAATTGTGTAACAGCAATACTTAGAAATTTTATTCTCACTTCTAAGACGACAGTGTTAAAACGGCCCATTAGTGGGGGGGGGGGGCTATTCTCCTGTCAGGGCGACAGTCTGGAAACCGACAGTTCATAAGATACGTATATTTTCTACAGCGACACTGTAAAAACGACAGTTTCGTTGAACCGTGTAACAGCAATGCTTGGAAATAGTATCAGGACAGTTGTCACTTCTAAGACGACAGTGTTAAAACGACACATATGAGGGAGCAGGACTATTCTCCTGCCAGGGCGACAAGCATGCGATATGTATCGCCAAATTTGAGAAACTTTGAGTGAAGGCGCTTGGTGGAATAACCCTGTTTTATAAGTTTCTGCAACAATGTTTTGTGACGTTGATTAAAATCATCACATTTAACACAGGATCTAGCAAATGCTACTAAGCGAGATATGTATACGCCATATGCAGGTCCCACTGGAATATTATTATCCAGAAAGGGATAGTTTACGATGTCGAAATTGTAATCATCTCTTTTGTCATAAAGTCGACGAGAGAGAATGCCCGCTTCATTTTTATAGAGACAGAGATCTAAATAAGATGTGCCTGTAGGGCTATCTGTAGTTTCCTTCAAATCCAGTGAAGGTGGATATATAGCGATTATCCACAGCGAGAAGATCGTCTATATAGCGTTTGGTGAATGAGAAGGAACGGGCTTTGAATGGATCGGTTTTTGAAAGCGCCTGCATATAGTCATATTCATAAGAGAACAGATACAGGTCGGCCACCAGGGGTGCACAATTAGTACCCATTGGAATACCTATATGCTGCTGATATATTGTGTTGCCAAATTTCACATAGATATTTTTAATGAGAAATTCAAGCAACTTTATAAACAAAGAAACATCCCGTGAATGATATCTCTTGTATGTAGTCGAGCTAAAGAATGCTTTATGGCTTCCGACATTAATATATCTACGATCAGTTTTCTTGAACACAGATACTATTAATGAACTTAGACGGTCAATAAGGTCCTGATGAGGGATTGTAGTATAGAGAGTCGAGAAATCCCATGTGGATACATGTTTGTACGGTATGTGACATCCAAGTTGCCACATGAACAGGTACAATAAAAGCGTACCCGAGATACAACGCATATCACGAATCGTTTGGTTCTTGGTATGTGGTTTAGAATAGGTTAACCATTAGACTATACTGTGAAGTCCTGTGATCCTGTCAGCATGTCGGCACCTCTTCCCACTTCCCTTATATGCGTTGTAATTTTTACCTGTATATGGCGAGATTCTGCTGGTGGATGTTTCGTCCCCGAGGCCCGCCCCCTGTATAGACCTTTTGGTCTTTGATATATTTTGGCATTGTGGGAAGTTGATGCTGGGTCGACATCGGGCCTTACAGACTAGTCTTTTGTGTTAAATGCCGTCATTTTCATCTGACGACGATACAGCCCACCAATCTTCAGTGTACGAGTTGTCACAGCGACACAGCTCACCAATTACCAATATACGAGTTGTCAGAGCATTTCCATCATAGCTCTATAGATTTGTATCTAATACCGCTTATGCCGGTGCTAGGGGCCGTGTGGTCATGTCATCCAAGTTGCCACATGAACAGGTACAATAAAAGCGTACCCTACATACAACACATATCACGTATCGTTTGATTCTTGGTATGTGCTTTAGAATAGGTTAACCAGAAGACTATACTGTGAAGTCATGTGATTCTGTCAGCATGTCGGCACCTCTTCCCACTTTCCTTATATGCGTTGTAATTTTTACCTGTATATGGCGAGATTCTGCTGGTGGACGTTTCGTCCGAGGCCCGCCCCCTGTACAGACCTCTTGGCCTTTGATATATGTTGGCGTTGTGGGAAGTTGATGCTGGGTCGACATCGGACCTTACAGACTAGTATTTTGTGTTAAATGCCGTCATTTTCATCTGACGACGATACAGCTCACCAATCCCCAGTATACGAGTTGTCACAGCGACACAGCTCACCAATTACCAATATTTGTCAGTATGTCGACACCTCTTCCCACTTCCCTTATATGCGTTGTAATTTTTACCTGTATATGGGGGGATTCTGCTGGTGGACGTTTCGTCCCCGAGGCCCGCTCCCTGTACAGACCTTTTGGTCTTTGATATATTTTGGCATTGTGGGAAGTTGATGCTGATTCGACATCGGGCCTTACGGACTAGTCTTTTGTGTTAAATGCCGTCATTTTCATCTGACGACGATACAGCCCACCAATCCCCAGTGTACGACTTGTCACAGCGACACAGCTCACCAATTACCAATATACGAGTTGTCAGAGCATTTCCATCATAGCTCTATAGATTTGTATCTAATACCGCTTATGCCGGTGCTAGGGGCCGTGTGGTCATGTCATCCAAGTTGCCACATGAACAGGTACAATAAAAGCGTACCCGAGATACAACGCATATCACGAATCGTTTGGTTCTTGGTATGTGCTTTAGAATAGGTTAACCAGTAGACTATACTGTGAAGTCCTGTGATTCTGTCAGCATGTCGGCACCTCTTCCCACTTCCCTTATATGCGTTGTAATTTTTACCTGTATATGGCGAGATTCTGCTGGTGGATGTTTCGTCCCCGAGGCCCGCCCCCTGTATAGACCTTTTGGTCTTTGATATATATTGGCATTGTGAGAAGGTGATGCTGGGTCGACATCGGGCCTTACAGACTAGTCTTTTGTGTTAAATGCCGTCATTTTCATCTGACGACGATACAGCTCACCAATCCCCAGTGTACGAGTTGTCACAGCGACACAGCTCACCAATTACCAATATACGAGTTGTCAGAGCATTTCCATCATAGCTCTCTAGATTTGTATCCAATACCGCTTATGCCGGTGCTAGGGGCCGTGTGGTCATGTCATCCAAGTTGCCAAATAAACAGGTACAATAAAAGCGTACCCGAGATACAACACATATCACGAATCCTTAGATTCTTGGTATGTGCTTCAGATTAGGTTAACCAGAAGACTATACTGTGAAGTCATGTGACTCTGTCAGTATGTCGGCACCTCTTCCCACTTCCCTTATATGCGTTGTAAATACCTCTTTCCCTGAGAAAGGTTTTGTGACTGTTAAAAAAATCTTCCAGAGTAAATGCAGTTTGGGAGTAAGTAGACGTATTTGATGATATGTTACACCCTGTTCTCTAACCCGCACCTGGTAATAGTAATATTTACATATGAATATTATATTATTTGGAGCTTTGTCTGCTAGAACTATGACGAATTTACTCTGGCGATTTGCTAGAACTTCTTGCGAATTGAGGTTTTGCTTGGGGAAGGGTACTTCTGTCAATATGGGGGATTGTTTGAACGACCTTGCTCTTGGTGAGGTTCAGCCAATCAGCGAGTACTGTAGGTTCAACTTTTTCTGGCTTAGACCAACACGCTAACACTGCTTTGGCACTCGACTTCACGTACATTCCTCCCTAACACCGTTTTGACTCGCAACTTAACGTACCTTTCTCCCTGACAGTTGACTTGACGTACCTTCCTCCCTAACACTGCTTTGACACTCGACTTCACATACATTCCTCGCTAACTCCCCTTTGACTCTCGATTTCACGTACATTCCTCCCTAACATCGCTTTGACTCTCGACTTGACGTACCTTTCTCCCTAACACCGCTTTGACACTCAACTTGACGTACCTTTCTCCCTGACACCGCGTTGACACTCGACTCCACGTACCTTCCTCCCAAACACTGCTTTGACACTCAACTTCACGTACATTCCTCCCTAACACCGCTTTGACTTCCGACTTCACGTACATTCCACCCTAACACCGCTTTGACTCCAGACTGCACGTACCTTCCTCTCTAACACCGCTTTAACTATTGACTTCACGTACTTTCCTCCCTAACACCGCTTTGACACTGACTTCACGTACCTTCCTCCCCAAGACTGATTTGACACTCTACTTCACGTATATTCCTCCCTAACACCGCTACGATTCTCGACTTAACGTACATTCTTCCCTAATATCGCGTTGTCTGTCGACTTCACGTACATTCCTCCCTAACACCGCTTTGACACTGAACTTCAAGCACATCGTTCGTCAACTCCGCTTTGACATTTCACCTGAGGTACACTTTGGTGCAGAAATTATTTGATTTTGATACCTGAAATGAACCTGGACTTGATAATTACGAAACATACCTAACCCTAAATCCTATCCCTATTCCTCCCTAACACCGCTTTGACACTCTACCTCATGAACATTCGTCCCTAACACTGCTTTGACACTCCACGTACATTGCTTCGTAACACCGCTTTGACTCTCGACTTCACCTACTTTCCTCTCTAACACTGCGTTGACACTTGACTTCACGTACCTCCCTCCCTAACACTGCTAATGGGATTTCTGCACACGGTGCTGCATTATGCATTTCTCTCTCTCCCATGCTCATTCCAATGCTGAAGGATGGTATGCGGGGGGGAGGGGGTCAAAAGCTATGTGCAAACCTCCACTGTCAAACACAGATGATGGAATCATACATGGTTTTACGTGGGAAAAGCGCATGCGCAAGCTAAAACTGCGGTTTTTACACAGGCTTCTTTGTATCGACTTTGCGTGGCCGAGTGGTTAGGATACTCGCCTGTCGAGCTACAGGTCATAAGTTCGAGACCGCTCGCAGACATAACAGTCGCTTAGCAGAGTCTGCAGTACAAAGATGAGCTACTATCATACCTCCTGCATCATTCCCCTCATTTGACAAAACGTTATACTGTATATGTACTACAGGTACATTGGTGACTAACGCGACTCATTGCAGGACTGCTGGTACAATCGTCTGTAACGCCGCTTGAGGACTACTATTAATTTACATTCCTCCTTTACTCCCTTTTAGAGTGGATTGCAGGTAGATTGATGCATAAGGACATTTTGATAGCGCAATTAACATACATTCTTCCTTAAACCCGCTTTGAGGCTGGAACACAGATACATTGTTCGATAACCTGCCTTTGATACTGCAATATATGTACAATGCTCCCTAACCCTGTTTAAAGACAACTATTGACAAACGTACCTCCCTAAACCTGCTTTCACCCTCGATGAGCTGGACATTGCTCCCTAACCACGCTTAAGATTACTGTGTAACACCGCTTTCACAGTCGAGTTGACAGTATGTTATTTCATTTAGTGTGAATGTGGGTGCAATGTATCGTCATCTGGGATATAAGTTAAGCCTGACAATATTTGGGAGTGTCGCTGTTATATTCCATTTAATGTGAGAGTGACCCTACACTGTGCCATCATGGAAAGTATAGAGAAATAATGTCGTTTTTAGACTGTCGCTTTATAAAATATACATGTGTGATGAAGTGTCGTTTATAGACTGTCGCTTTATCAAATATACATATCTGATGACCTGTCGCTTTAAAAAATATACATCGCTTTCAAAGTGTCGTTTTATTTAGACTGTCGTTTTGGGAGAAGAGTGGTGCTAGTCCGCCATAGGTGTCCTTTTAGCACTGTTATCTTAGAAGTAAGAATGGCCCTGACAATATTTCTAAGCATGGCTGTTCTTAGATGATTCAGTGAAAGTGTCGTTTTAGAGTGTCGTTAAATTTGACGAATGTGAGAGTGTCCCTTCACTGTGCCATCATGGAAAGTATAGAGAAATAATGTGGTTTTAGATTGTCGCTTTATAAAATATACATATCTGATGAAGTGTCGTTTATAGACCGTCGCTTTATCAAATATACATATCTGATGAAGTGTCGCTTTTAGACTGTCGCTTTAAAAAACATACATCGCTTTCAAAGTGTCGTTTTTAGACTGTCGTTTTGGGAGAAGAGTGGTGCTAGTCTGCCATATGTGTCCTTTTAGCACTGTCATCTTAGAAGTAAGAAAGGCCCTGACAATATTTCTAAGCAAGGCTGTTTTTAGATGATTCAGTGAAAGTGTCGTTTTGGAGTGTCGTTATAGAAAATCGTCCTGGGAGGAGAATAGTCCTGGTACCTCACATGTGTCGTTTTAACACTGTCGTCTTATGGAAGGGGGTAATGCCCCTGTCAGGAGAAACTGTACATAATATACATATCTTTCAAAGTGTCGTTTTACACTGTCGTCTTACAAGGAGGGGTAATGGCCCAATCTCTTGCTCTCTTACTCCCACGAAGTAGGCTCTCATTTGAAAATTGTCCGGTAATAAGGGAGTCAGTGAGTCCATCCGTCCATCCGAATCCTTTCGTCGGCAAAATAAGGAGAACCGTTGACATTAGAACGTTGATTTTTGACATGAACGTGCATTAGGGGACTGTTACCAGCAAGTTCTGAGCTGAGCTAACAATGATGAAAATTTGACCCACTTAAGTGACCTATAACATTACGCTTGGACCCCCAAGTCATCTAGGTGACCTATAACATTACGCTTGGACCCCCAAGTCATCTTCCTCAACATAGGTCCTTCGTAGGTTTCTGTGAAGTTAGTCACACTACTCATGGGTCCGTGTAACCTTGCACAATTCAATTTTCGTTTTTTTGCTTTTGGTTTCTCAAAATCAAAAATTGAAATTTGACCGTCAATTTTCAATTTTCGTTTTTCGTTTTCGGTTTCTCAAAATCAAAAATTGAAATTTGACATTCAATTTTCGATTTTCGTTTTTCGTTTTACTTCACGCAAAAATGAAAATCAAATATTGAAAATTGCCTCGATTTGTCCGTTTTTCGTTTTTTGATTTTAACTTTGACGCGTCAATGTTAACTGCGCACGCGCAAGGCTTATGATGTCACTTTCGGTCCGCGGAGTAGTATGGAAAGCGCAAATCGGATTGTTTAGGCAGGTGTGGAGCATAATATGGAAAACCAGTAGGGGGACAGATTTGGGAGTTTCATTACACTATAGATCCCTGGAGCCAGGCATTCGACCTAGATTATAATCGGCCAACTGCGCATGTGCAGAAGCGAGTAGGCATTCATGCAGCAAGTGTTATGCATTATATGGAGAACAACGGAGGTGATACACACGGTAGTTTCATTAAAGTCGGATAGTACAATAAATACGTGGGTACCCTAATCATAACCCCCAAAGGAACCTCCCGCTTCGATGCGTTTGACATTCGCACTTAAAGCGTTGAAGTGTTTTTGACGCCGAACGTTGACGGGCATCTGAGCGCTCCAACGATCCAGGTCCCAAAAATAGAGAATGGAGATTGGACCTGAAGCGTTGAAGCATTCAGACGTCTGGCATCAAACGTGGCGATTGTGTGCTTGTTTGAAATGGTGGTTTACGGGTCGCTTATGCGGATTTCGCGGCCCACCACCGCGATGCTTACTCTTATTGGTATTACATCTTTGTTGGTATCTTTATAAATACTATATTTCAAATCAATAACAAATAGCGGTTGTGTGCATGACTGCTGTTCGCTTTTGTAGCGCTCTAAGCATCTATTTTTAGAAATGAGAAAATCTAAGACTGCGTCCTGATTGGCTCAGGCCTCAATGCCAATAACCAATGAGAACAGCGGGATGCAACATATCCATACCTTTCTGGTGCATCTTCACAAGTCCAGGTAAATCGTGAATCCTCGCACAGGGTTTACCTGGACATTTTTGATGATTCGAGTGAGTTCTTGAGTCGTTGCCTCAATCTCGAACATTTCTTACCCAGAGGTTATTTTGAATTAGCATGTTTGACTCACTATGTCGATTTCAGCCTAACATCAAAGTTATGCCAGCGATGTCACATCTCAAACAGTGCAGCTAGCGGACTGTCGTAATGAGCTAGCTGAGCCTGTTCAATAATTGGTTTGATTTAGAGGATACCCCTTGATCTTTTTTTTATCCAGAACTACCGTGAGCAACTAACCAAGGCAATGTATAGATACCCTAACAAATCGATCAATACATTGGCTCCCGAGGATGGCCTGGTGGGTCACATGCCTCTCACGCTCCACACCTCTTATACGACACGATTTGTGTTTTCTATTCTACTCGGCGTACCGGAAGTGACATCATAACCCGTCCACGTGCGAACTTAACATTGGTACGTCAAAGTTAAAATCAAAAAACGAAAAACGGACAAGTCGAGGCAATTTTCAATATTTGATTTTCATTTTTGCGTGAAGCAAAACGAAAAACGAAAATTGAAATTGACTGTCAAATATCAATTTTCGTTTTTTGTTTTTGCAATCCCAGGATCAAAAATTGAAAATTGACGGTCAAATTTCAATTTTTGATTCTGAGATCACAAAAACAAAAAACGAAAATTGAAAATTTACGGTCAAATTTCAATTTTTGATTTTGAGATTACAGAAACAAAAAACGAAAATTGAAAATTGACCGTCAAATTTCAATTTTTGATTTTGAGAAACCAAAAACGAAAAATGAAAATTGAACTGTGCAAGGTTACACGGACCCTCATGTAATAGGATGGCAACCAATAATTCCGACAGTACCAATTACCATTATGTGTATTTACAACATGTTCGCCGTATGTTCTCGACAATAAGTAGCAATTTTTATAGGGTGTGTACACATCAGTCAAGCTGTTGTTCAAATATCCAAATACGTCGTAGTGACTCCGTGGTCTAGGACCTTACGCTAATGGAAGTAAGTGAGTATAGAAAATTAGTGACAGCCACGTGACGGCGAATGGTGCAATGGAGAAAAAATAACACACACAGTCATATAATGAATTCCAATGAAAAGTGTTTTTAATGTTTCAATACGAGAGGAATTAAATAATTGGTTTATAGGTTATATTATGATAAAACTTCAAATTCAGAAATACATGTATGTCTAGTAGCACAATTATTCCCGCTCTCATACACTGTTAAGGTATTCATGTGACACGAGCTGTAAAGCATTAACTGTATTTCAATGGCGTAATATCGATATTCCAAGACGTACCATAATAGGTAAATGCATGGGCAGTGACCAGTCTACCAGCATAACTGCCAGGAAGTTTACTAGCTAGGTTATAGTGTATTAGGAGATTTGTACTCTCCAAAACAATCAGATACAAGTTAGAGAGCTGGAGTGAATTTTAAAAAAACGCCGAATATTCAATATTATGGTGTTCTATTTGTGCCAATTTGATCTCGCGCGTCGACTTGCAAAAGTCGACGCATGACGCGCGACGCGAAAAGTCGACGTCGTGTTTTGAAACGCGACGTCGCCCTTTCCGTCGCGCGTCGACTTTTGCAATGTTAAAGAGATAGGCCAAAACCCGACGTCGTATTTCAAAAGTCGACGTCGCCTTTTGGCCTCTCTCTTAGCATTGTAAAAGTCGACGCGCGACGGACATTCGCGTCGCGCGTCGACTTTTTGAAAGTCGACGCGCGACGGAAAAAGTCGACGTCGCGTTTTGAAAGGCGACGTCGTCCTCTCCGTCGCGCGTCGCGCGTCGACTTTTACAATGTTAGGAGATAGGGCAAAAGTCGACGTCGACTTTTGAAACACGACGTCGACTTTTGGCCTATCTCTTGAACATTGTAAAAGTCGACGCGCGACGGAAAGGGCGACGTCGCGTTTCAAAACACGACGTCGACTTTTCGCGTCGCGCGTCGTGCGTCGACTTTTGCAAGTCGACGCGCGAGATCAAATTGGCACAAATAGAACACCATACAATATAATAGTTCACAGTCTCCCAGACAGTCGTTGTAACGCTCGGTCTGGATTCTCCCACGCCGTTTTGAGGAGGCTGAATATAAACTTATTTCGAACTGATCGATTTGCCCTTCTCCCGAAGGCGATGAACCCAAGACACAAACTTCAAGGCTAGAAACTCCAGCCCTTCAGCTAGCGTTAGAAGACTAGCTCCCAGAAACAGGCCCATCTGTCCGCCCAAGTTTGCTGAAATAAGTCCGAGGAAAACATGTAAAAAAAATACACTTCAGGAAAACAAGCTGACACATTATAGCCCTTCATCGACAAAATAAAGCTGAACAGTCCCTCATTTGGATATATATTAAGCCCAAGGTTCGATCCTCATAGAAGAGCAGGCATGGTCGAAATGAAGATTACTGCATTGTCAAATAGTGGTCAAATAAGGACATTTGTAGGGTAGGTACTATTTTCTGGTCAAATAGTGGTCAAATAAATAAATAAACAAATTGGCGTTCCCTATGACTGGTCGCTGTTGACAATGATTGACCGTTATCCGCAATGATTGGCCGTTATCCACAATGACTGATCGCTATTGACAATGATTGGCCGTTATTCACAATGATTGGCTGTTATCCACAATGATTGACCGTTATCCACAATGACTGGTTGACATTGATTGACCGTTATCCACAATGATTGACCGTTATCCACAATTATTGGCTGTTATCCACAATGATTGATCGCTATTGACAATGATTGACCGTTATCCACAATGATTGGCTGTTATCCGCAATGACTGGCCGCTATTGACAATGATTGACCGTTATCCACAATGATTGGCTGTTATCCACAATGATTGAACGCTATTGACAATGATTGACCGTTATCCACAATGATTGACTGTTATCCACAATGATTGATCGCTATTGACAATGATTGACCGTTATCCACAATGATTAGCTGTTATCCACAATGACTGGTCGCCATTGACAATGATTGACCGTTATTCACAATGATTGGCTGTTATCGACAATGATTGGCTGTTATCGACAATGATTGACCGTTATTCACAATGATTGGTGGCTGTTGACAATGATTGACCGTTATTCACAATGATTGGCTGTTATCCACAATGATTGATCGCTATTGACAATGATTGACCGTTATTCACAATGATTGGCTGTTATCCACAATGATTGATCGCTATTGACAATGATTGACCGTTATTCACAATGATTGGCTGTTATCGACAATGATTGGCTGTTATCGACAATGATTGACCGTTATTCACAATGATTGGTGGCTGTTGACAATGATTGACCGTTATTCACAATGATTGGCTGTTATCGACAATGATTGGCCGTTATCCACAATGACTGGTGGCTGTTGACAATGATTGACCGTTATCCACAATGATTGGCTGTTATCGACAATGATTGGCCGTTATCCACAATGACTAATCGCTATTGACAATGATTGACCGTTACCCACAATGACTGACCGTTATTCACAATGATTGGCTGTTATCGACAATGATTGGCTATTATCGACAATGATGGCCGTTATTCACAATGATTGGCTGGTATCCACAATGATTGACCGTTATCCACAATGATTGGCTGTTATCGACAATGATTGGCCGTTATCCACAATGACTGGTGGCTGTTGACAATGATTGACCGTTATCCACAATGATTGGCTGTTATCGACAATGATTGGCCGTTATCCACAATGACTAATCGCTATTGACAATGATTGACCGTTACCCACAATGGTTGGCTGTTATCCACAATGAATGGCTGTTATCCACAATGATTGAGCGTTATCCATAACGATTGACCGTTATCCACAATGATTGGCTGTTATCCACCATGATTGAGCGTTATCCACAATGATTGGCTGTTATCCACAATGATTGGCTGTTATCGACAATGATTGACCGTTATCCACAATGATTGGCTGTGATCGACAATGATTGACCGTTATCCACAATAACTAATCGCTATTGACAATGATTGACCGTTACCCACAATGGTTGGCTGTTATCCACAATGATTGGCTGTTATCCACAATGATTGAGCGTTATCCATAACGACTGACCGTTATCCACAATGACTGGCTGTTATCCACAATGATTGAGCGTTATCCATAACGACTGACCTTTATCCACAATGATTGGCTGTTATCCACAATGATTGACCGTTATCCACACAGCAATCGCAATAACGTTATCACCGCTGTAGGCACGTACTGTTGTTCATGTAATCGTATACATACGTCAACTGGATTTCGGAGTGTCCAATTATTGAAATATATCTGACATTCCTTGAACGTGACTGAATCTTTCAATCCCTGGTGAATGATGGATGTTTTGTCATGGTTGTCAGGTATAAATAAGATGAATTTGTCATAAAAATGTGTTTTCAAGGCTTAACAAACCACAAGGGCTTAATAATTACCCCCAAAAATGAAATAAACAGAAACCAAGGTAAAAAAGGTTTCTTACCCAAAAGGCCATCAAATGTTACTTCCGGTACCTGTTTTGTCATCTTCATTGTGTTATCATCAAAAAAGATACGCAGCTCAACTGCATTCTTTCTGTAATAGATACCGACGATATGGTGAATACATTTAAGACGAATAAGCCCCTACATATGTTTAATTCAAACAGACCAATCTTTAGCAATTGAATTGAAACAATCCACATATATCAGCTCAGTAACCCTCCTTATCAAACGTTTGTCACTCTGTAGTCCGAAATACTGACAGTCTCAATTCGGTGGTTTGTCTGAACCCATTGTGATAAAAAGAATCCCAAATTGGCCGCACAGTGTGTAAGTTCTTCTGACAAATGATGTTCTTAAAAAACTCCTCCACATTAAAAGGTATGAACAGTTGATCTATTTGTTAAAATAAATGTAACATTTGAATCCATTTCACAAAGCCACAATAAAATAAAGCAGATAAACACAACGATTGTGAACGAGAAAGTTTCAAAAACGTATATCTGTTGATACCGGGTCGGTGGTATCTCTATTGAATGTGCACCAATTCATTTATTATGACCTATTGGTAAAGCCCAACTCACATTACGAACATTTTGTTGTATTAGAACAGAAAAGTTTGTTCGTGTTTTTGTTCGTGGTAAATTTAGCGCAACTCACACTACGAACATTCTGTTGTATTAGAACAAAAACACTGTTCCTAACATGTTTTGTCTGCAGTGCGAGGTGCCCAGAAACACGAACATTCTGCCATTTTGCTGTGCCATGTAAGAGCGGCTTCGTCACATGACCGACAGCTGCCAGTTGATTGGATAATTGTTGGTAAATGTCCGGACACATGTTCGCGATCACCACACTGAAGACAAAAACTGTTTTGAGGACGAAAACATGTTCCGAAAGTCAAACATGTTTGATTTCATGAACTTGTCCCTCGAAAGTAGTATATATAACGGATTTCAAGTCGCAATTTGTCAGGGAGGTAACTCTTGGTTCCCCTGCTTCCGCCAGGGGGCGCCACCAGTCCCGTGTGACGTCACTTCCGGTCTGGGTGAATGGGGCGTGACCTGTGAACATGATAGAGCATGTACTGACCTGTCTGTGGGGTTTTTCCACAATGTCGTTCACCTCCGTGTGTCTTCGGGCACCTCCGTGTATCTTCGGTCACCTCCGTGACATCTTCGGTGATCTCCGTGACATCTTCGGATTTATACAATATACAGGCCTGTATGGGGTATGGGGATGGTCATTTTTGAACATGATAGGACATGTACTGACCTGTCTGTGGGGGTTTTGCCGCCAGCATTTCGCTCACGTCTGCTTGGGCTGGGGGTTGGCACGTGCCGAACACCTGGCTCCCCGAATTGCAACATTGTTGCACGTTCGCTACAATGTTGCGGCATCGTGAATACCTGGTCTGGTGCATATGTGTCAAGCCATGTCCAGACTTGTTCTGGGTTGTACAGTTCTGCCATGCAGAGGACGGGTACTAGGAATACAAGCGTCTAGTCCGTCATTCATAATTCAGCCGTCGTCCATTAAAGAATATCCGCGTCCATAATCCAAAGACCTATCATTATGAGTGTAGGGATGTGCATATTAAATCTATAGACAAAGTATATGGAAATAGACGTTTTGGGGTCTAGGTGGGCCACTAGTGGGTCGATGGAGTCGTATGAGGTATCAATGTGAAGCCTTCGTGAAGGCGCATCCGACGGGCTGGGTGTGGGGTTGAAATATCGTCATTCTGCGCATGCGCGGTAGACAAAGGGTATGGAAATAGCCGTTTTGGGGTCTAGGTGGGCCACTAGTGGGTCGATGGAGTCGTATGAGGTATCAATGTGAAGCCTTCGTGAAGGCGCATCCGACGGGCTGTGTGTGGGGTTGAAATATCGTCATTCTGCGCATGCGCGGTAGACAAGGGTATGGAAATAGTCGTTTTGGGGTCTAGGTGGGCCACTAATGGACCGATGGGGTCGAGTGAGGTATCAATGTGAAGCCTATGTGAGGGGGGCATCCCACTGGGTGGATGTGGGTTCGGAATATCGTCATTCTGCGCATGCGCAATAGACAAAGTGTATGAAAATAGACGTTTTGGGATCTAGGTGAGCCACTAATGAGCCGATGGAGTTGAGTGAGGTATCAATGTGAAGCATATGTGAGGGGGCATCCGATTGGACTAGTGTCTCGGCCGTTGTCAACATTCTGCGCATGCGCAGACAGGGAATTAATGGGCGAGGAACTAATGGGCCGATGGAGTCGAGTGAGGTATCCATGTGAAGCATATGTGAGGGAGCAACCGCCTGGAGTAGTGTCTCGCCCGTTGTCCACATTCTGCGCATGCGCAGACAGGGAATTGTGAGAAACGGGTGTGGAAATAGACGTTTTTGCGGTCTAGGTGGGCCACTAATGGTCCGATGGAGTCGAGTGAGGTATCAAAGTGAAGCATTCGTGAAGAGGCATCCAGTCATGGATGGGTGCATGTAAAATTAGGGGTATGACGTCACTTCCGGTTTGGGTGAATGGGGCGTGGCCTTGGAACATGATAGGACATGTACTGACCTGTCTGTGGGGGTTTTGCCGCCAGAATTTCGCTGACGTCTGCGCCTGCCTCCGGGTATGCATGAGGGTCTGTGTGAATGGGGTGTGACCTGGGAACATGATAGGAATGCATGTACTGACCTGTCTGTGGGGTTTTTCCCGGCCCGGCCCGGCCCGGCCCGCCCCGGCCGCAGCGCGCGCGCGCGCGGGTTATCCGGAAGTGCGCGGCATCACCGGCAGTGCACGGATGAATGTCGGGTCAAAAGGTCACATCCAGGTCAAAAGTTCAAAGGCCTCCCTTTCGGCAAGGTTCGGCAACAATGTTGCGGCATCGATATACAGAGCTTGAACCCAAAAAGGGGATTGTAAATTAACCTGGGAAGGATGGGCAGTTCCATTTGCACTAATCAGCGGTCGAGAGAAAGAGCCAATGAGTGATCGATACAAGAACCAATGGACGGGTACTAGAATTTCGCTCACGTCTGCGCCTACATCCGGGTACTAGGATGCTTTCGCCTACGCCCGCGCCTACATCCGGGTTCTTGTACACCCGGGTAATGTTTTCTGGACATGGATGGGTTACCTTTGGCTCCATTCTAGGCCACTGATTGGCTAATACGGTGTTCAAAGCCAGTTTCATGCATTATGCTCATATAGAAAACGCACAAGACAGGGTTTTTTTTGGTGAGATCTCATTTTGTTTTTATTCAACAATAACTAACAACAACAACGTGAGAACAACCACGTGACAACTGAAGCCCAGAACAGGGGGCTTGTACATTGAAAGAACTGAAGCCCAGAACAGGGGGCTTGTAAACTTAAGCCCAGAACAGGGGGCTTGTACATTGAAAGAACTTAAGCCCAGAACGGGGCTTGTACATTGAAATGATGGGCGGCCCAGTCATATACGAGTACATCGCGGTCCTCGGCCTTGGGGTACTCGTCAAACATCTGTACGATGGTAGATAAGGTTCTGCCCCGGCATCGATGGTACAGGTAAAACAAGCAATATTGTCCGCACACGCTACTGGTCAGGCTTTGCAACGTTTCACTGTTCCAACACCACGTCTCTGTGCCTTGATCCATGAAGTCTGTTAAATCGGCATGGAGGGGTGGCAGGCCGTACGGGTCAAAGTATTCGCCCTGCGCTTCTGTCAAGTACACGGCCACCCAGTGTTCACCGGGCCGATCGATCGGGTCCGTGTTGAGAACGTATGCAGCAGGATACATACGGTTTAATGGGAACACATCTCGGGCGAACACCCCTTGAAAGACCATACGTGTCCCTGGGTCATTCTCCAGCACGGTGGTTATCTGGTCTGTATCCATGTTAGGTGGAAAAGTCACACAGGACGTTGCGCGCCTTGTCCACTTGAATGATGTTTTCAACTCGGCGTAGCAGATCACATTGACGGTGGTCCCGAGGGCTCGGGCAAAGTGGATTTCCAACCGTAAATTGCCTTGCTTGGCCAGGGCCAGCTGATGGTCGTTCTCTAAGGTGGGGGTCAGATGGAAACAGAACAACGTGTATCCGTTCGCGTAGTCCTCCCGACTGATCATATTCCCTTCGTCCTGGTCAATTTGACCGGTGGCTGTAAACAGGCTCTGATAGGCTCGAATGAAATTCCTGCGCCCAAAGTTCGGTGTTAAGGTCGTGGCTGGGACCTGTTGTCCATCCACATGCAGGGCCACAAAATTGATGCCGAAATGTTTAAAGTCAAACGGATTCTCTGGGTAGGCTCCGCTGAAACTGGTATTTCCCACACAGGCCAGGATCAATCGCTTGGGTAGTTCCCCCAGGAACAGGTTTTCTTTGTTGGCGCTCATATTTTCAGCAGGCACAGAGAACACTTTGGTTTGTACACGTCGGATAGGGTACTGGGCTGGTTTTGTTTCCAAGGCTTTGAGGTGTCCCAGTTGAACGGCTGGATTCGGTTTCACTTTTCGGACATACAGGACTGCGTCTTGGATAACAAGCTTATAGTCAGCTGCATGTCCATCTACGTTAGTGGCCATCAAGGCGAAGGTCGGAGGCGCCCGTATCAGTCGGATTTTGATGGGGATCTTGTTCAAGAGGTGCCGGTCTTGCATGAAGATGTCTGTGTGTAGTCGACCCATGAGATCCACCGAGGCGCCGTTCGCAGTGAAAGCCTTCCGTTTGTTATATCCTTCATTGTCCACCGTGGTCATGTGCTCAGCTGTGTCCTGGTAGAATAAAGCGGCTGTCAGCTGAGATTGTTTAGCCTCTCGTCCATACGACAGCAGTGTCTCGATGTAGGCTCGATAGGGGTACGTGTTGGTCGAGTCATTGATGAGTTTGTCGCTGAGAAAAATATCCACCTGTTGAAACATCGAGTGCAGCCAGAGATTCGTCGGGCCCACCGTTGCAGCTTGGATGATTCTGGAGCCATCCCCGTTGACGACCTTGGCTTTCACATACAAGTACGTATGGGCTAAATCCACATAGGTCGTATCCGCATTACTGATATTGAATTCGATGGGCCCTGTTTCGTTGATGCTGGAGAGCGGGAGATGCTCCACCCATAATCCTTGTTCGGCACTGGTCTGTGTAGGCGACACGGTCCACAAATCAAATTCACTGTTGGTGGAGGGGCAGGACTCTGCGTGGATTAAGGACATGTTTAAGAAAAGATATCCTGGGTCTTCGATGTGCGTCGTCGCTGGGTCGGTCGTCGACTGGTGCGTGGTCTCGGTGGTGCTGGTCTTTTATTCCCTACGGTGCGTTGTGCTTTGGCCACCAAAACGCCGCCCGCTTCTTTGGCCCGCGGTTTCAAGGCTTCTTTGGGTGCCGTACCCTCCAAGACATCACCGGCGACTTGCAGTCCACTGCGTACCGCTTGTTTGCCGATCGGTTTCACCCCACGCGTCACCAAGGGCAGGAACGTTTTCACGATGCTGCCGATTATGTTCCCCAGCCCATGTCCTCGTTGCATGCGTGCATCGCTAAAGACCGGAAAGCCACCCCCGGCCTGTTGGGCATAATAGTCCATATAGCTCCGTGCATCGCACTCGTAAGGTACATTCACTATGCAAAGTGGGGAGCACGTGCTTGTCGAAAATGAAGTGTCAGCACCACTTTTTATCGTTCGAATGCCACCGGTCATCCCGTGTCATCCCTTATATCCACCGTGATAGTGTTGATGTCGGTTTGTCGTACGGGTAGGTAGAGCATGTGGGTGAAACTGTGGGTGACTTGATCTCCATACGTCTTTTTAATGGGGACCACGCGTAACAGAGGTGTGTTGATATCGCCCACGATGTGGTTGTTCACCACGTCCGAGTAGACGTAGAGTCCGTACATACCCGACTTCATATCCATCGGGATGTGGCCATGGTCCTCGGATGGACCCGTGTAGGTCAGGTGAGCGAGACCCAGCATTTGTTGTAGGATAGGACTCAGTACGACACTCACGTTGGCGGAGAGCAGGATCTGTGCCTTGTCGTTGTGTGCGTTGTAATCGAAGTCCACGTGATTCTTGAAGGGGAAGGATTTGATGGGTTTTGAAGTATTCGTGACCTCCCGTAGAGCCTTATAATGCAACAGCCTTGTCAGCCCCTGTATGAACTCCTTGGGGGTATCGTATTGGCCTTCGGGGAGGGTGAGTCGCGTGTTTTTGCCTTCGTAGGTCACCTCGTACCACACTTCATTGGCTCGCACGTTGTACCACGAGTAAGGGTATTGGATATCCACGAGGCCACATTCCCATCGTCCAGGTAAATACAACGGTTGCGGTAACTGGGTGACGTACTTGGCCAAGGTGTTGTCAGGAAACACATCCAGCGAACTGTTACTGGGTAGGGTCAGGTAAAACATGGCGACTGAGCTGTCCTGCTGCTGCCGTTGGTTTTAATAGGAGTTCCAGGCCTTGGGCGGTTGTGTCCGGCGTCGTGTTCGTCGCGGTGAGTTGCTACGTGTCACGGCTCTGGAGATGTGGGGTGTCCTGATCAAGGGTGGTTTTTTAAAGGCCTGAAAAGAAGGTGCCCGTCGTGGTGGTGTTTTTTGGGGGTGACTCCGGTTCCCATTCGGCTTCCCAAGAAGGTAGTGGGCCACTCGGCGATTGCTGGGTCCGCTGCATAAAGGCCCAGCGGTGGGGATTCCCCACCAATTCCTGTGGTACATGCATGTCTTTCAAGCCTTGAGCGAAGACCTCCCATCCTCGAGGATCTGTGTGCGACCTGCGTTGACGCATCAGGTCATTCACTAAATCCGTCATGTGGGTCCCGGGGACCACCTGATTCTGTACCAGGAGTTCGCCTTTATCATTCCAAGTCATGTTAGGATTCTGTTTCATCCGTTGTAATACCAGGCCAGCTTGTTTCTTGAACGATGCAGGTACACTCTTCAGGACTTCGTCTTCCACCCACTGTGGGGCTGTGGGTGGTACCCCTGGTAATGGCGGCTGTTGAAGCGGTGCTGAGGTCGGTGGTGTGTCGCGTGGTGGTGGTGGTGGTGGTGGTGGTGGTGGGGTAGAGAGTGTTTTGTTGGTCCATGAACGTCATGTACCGTTGAAACGTCTCATTGTACCGTTGTACTTTCTCACTGTCGCTTAAGCCCGGTCTCTGTAAGATCTGTTGTATCTCTTCATCGAGGGTGTTTATGGTCTTCACCGTACGTGGAACATAGTAGGGCGATTGGAGGTTTTGAAGGAACCGTGGTTCGACGAGGATCATTTTTTCGTGTGGTTCATTGTCGCCCGAAGAGTCCACCCAATACTGGACCCAACACGGTAGCGGCCAACGGTGCTAAGATGGCCCCGAGAAAGCCGCCTTTCTGTAACACCTTTTTCTTTTGTGTTTGAGAGACTCGCTTCTGGACTAGGGTTCGGAGACCTGTCTTATGCTTGGCCAACTTGGTCTTCTGAGCCGGAGTCAGTGGAACGTTGCATTTTAACAGGTTGTACCCGATCTCGCACAGAGAGCGTACAAGGTCAGGGTCCGCACCGCGTACAATGGTTCGGACCAACTCGGGTGGGGCCGTCTTCAATACACGGAGCGTCGAAGCGTGCTTCCGTACTCGCGCAGACATCATGTACAACTAATGCTAGAACTCACAACTCTGCTCTTTTTATCTACCTCAGAGAACAGAGAAAAAGTCAACCATGCTGTGGTATTAATTCTTTTTATTATCCCCATCATCAAACACACACTCCAGCTGGGGGAGCCACTGTGGGTGTGTTTACATTATTTTTGCATGTACACGTGGTGGGTCTCTCCGGGAAAGATGCCAGTCCGTAGTCGAAGGTGGTCGGGGGTGGCTTGCTTGAGGTCGAAGAGCATATACCCGTGCTGAGGGGTTGTCGCATCTTTGAAGGCTTCCAACGCAAACGGTGTGCGGCCGGGATACATCTGTCTCGCCAGGTGCAGCAGTTGAGTGGTATCTCTCGGGTTTTTGAAGACCACCAGGTAGTGGGCATTTAAGCTGGTGTTCCTATGTTCTTTGTTTTTACTGAACAGATTCTGCACAATGTAGATGATGCTGAGCCGTCGATGATGACTGCCTTTGGTAAAGAGTTGGGTGACCCGCGCATCCGTCTCCGCCATGAGATCATCCAGAACCACCAAGGTGTCGGGTTCCAAATCGGCCAGGTTGGGTAGGCCGTCCACGAACGTGATGTGGGGCATTGCTGCATACGCTGCCTGCCATTCTCCGTAACACCACACGACTCGGGCAATGGGTGGGGTGATCATGCTGTCGGCGTGTTGAAGGAGCTTCCTGACGAAGTGCGGTTTGCCGGAGCCCGTCGGTCCTGCGATGACGCTAGTGAAGGGATGCTGCCACCGAGGGTCCATGGTTCGAGTTGTATGCGCTGTCGTGGTAACCCGCTCTTGTAAATTTGGTACGAGTGAACTGGAGTGGTGGTGGTGGGTACAACGTTGGTCGTCGTTGTCTGTTCACTGTGAGTGATGATGGTGGTGGGTATAACGTCGGTCGTCGTTGTCTGTTCACTGTGAGGGATGAAATCCGGTGGGTTTTCAGACGTAGTGGGTGTTGACTGTATACTCGGTGTGGAGCTCGATGTGGCTTGTACACGGGGCTTGGTGGTGGTGATGACTGGGCTCGTTTTGATCACGGAGGTGACTGGTGCTATCTGTAGACTGGTTTCACTGCCACTCACAGCTGGAGTTCTAAGTTGGTTAAGTAGCGTGCTGACATAGGCTACGTCGTAAAACACACCTCCGTACAACACACTCAGCAGGGTTAGCAATATCACCACAAAGCCCACTTGCGCTTTGCGCGTTTTGGGAGACGCTGTGTTCAGAGGCAGCTGCTGCTTGTCCATAGCACCGTGGTCGAACGTGGAATGAAGGATGACGGTGTGGTGTCTGGCTTTATAGTCGTTTCACCCGGTTGGCCGCCACCCAGGAATTGAAGGAACTGGGCCAGCCTTGCCATTTGACAAAATGAAACAGTTTACCACGCCGACGTTCCGTTTTCAAATCTGCTCCACCGTGTAGTAGTCTTGCTGTGTTTTTACGACAGGCTGTAATTCCGTCTCGTAAAACGTCCCTAGCAACGGTTCCCCTTGAAGATCTTCCAGTTCATAGACTCGCTGCTGTCGGGGTAGGCGCCTTTAATCAGGAAGTGCTCATCGCTCCAGTTGGGCAAGTAACTTTTCTCAAATTGACCTTTGACTTTACTGATCCGTACAGGGTTCCCTTTGAATGTCCTGTTGAACCTTTCCACCACGGAAGCCTTGGTCTCGTTGTACGTATGGAAGAAAAACACCTTCTGGGCTTTCAGAAACTGTTGGAACAGACGGGCAGCTCGATGTAAGGTATAGGTGTCTTGTTTTCTTAACCAATCTCGGACTTGAGCACGTTGTATCCCCTGGGGTTTGGCCGCTCGATAGAGAGCCGACAATGCACTATAGGCCGCCGGACTGTCGGGACTGTAGTATAAGTTACCCAGCACCTTCTCCCAGCTCTTGATGGTGACAAATGATGATGGACCCTGGCTCTATCGTTTATTTATAACGGGTATATCTTGGGCCGAAGTTTCTTTCTGATTTTCTTCGTTGGCTTCTGCCAGCACATTGTCCATAGTATATGACCAGTCCAACTCGTCTGATGACCGATCTTCCTCCGTAAGCACTTGATCCACATCTACCACGGCATCTTTCAATGCAGACCATAGATCAGGGTGAAGGGTAAAATGACTGTACCCCCATCTAGCCGAGCCAATTGAGCAAAGAAGGGGCCGCGTCGGATGTACACATCGTGACACAAGTGGATGAGGTCGCCGTCCAGTTCACCAGACAACACCCGTTTGAATTTGGTCCAGCCCTCTCGGGACAGACGAATGTGAGCCAGGCACGGTTGTGTAGGGTCCGCATCACAGATGTCTTCCACCTCCTCAATGATATCGACCGTATCCGCATAAACGTGCAGGAAGACCTCGGGGGTCAAGCTGAGATACGCCCGTATTATATGCTCCGTCATGGTCAGTACGTGAATGGTAAAAGATTTGACTGTCTCTCGTATTTATAGGGACAACCCCGTGAGATCAAAGGATCGGGTGGTTATGTCACTGGGCTGACTGAGTCTAGCCGGATAATCAATGGCATCATCGTCTGCCTCCGCTTCATTGCTAGACATTTGTTCATTGGGTTCTGCCGCCGCTTCACTCAGGGCACGAGCCCACTCCAACTGAACAGCTGACCGCTCGTCAGGTGTAAACAGCTGGTCCACAATAGGCACCACTTTCTCGAAGGCTGTCCACAAATCGGGGTCTAGGGTGAATTACAACACATATAAGGGTAGGGTTTTGGTAACGGCCCAGGCGTGGGAAGAAGGGTCCACGGTGTACGTAGATGGCATTGTCTATGTGGATGAGGTTTCCGTCGAGCTCACCGCTCAACACTCGTTTAAATTTGGTCCAGCCGTCACGGTGTAGCGTATCCGTATTAGATACGGTCTCAGCGGGCGACCAGCAAACACCTCCACAGTCTTCCACGAGGGTGACTTTATCTTCATAGACGTGTAACCCCACCCGGGGTGTAAGGGGCAGGATGGCTCGTAGGACTGGTGACATTCTTGACCCAATGACGAACGGTGAATGACACACACTCTGACTGACCCTCGTATATATCGGTTGCGCATACGCGCGTCTGTGGAGGCTCTGAAGAGCCGTTCTTTTTCTGTCGCTGTCATTGACACAGCGTCAGGGTCAATAGGGCAAAGACCATTACTAGGCCAACGAACCGTCGCTGGTTTCGGCGTGAGCGCTCGTGATCCATAATCCGGGCATCAAGGATGGCTGTCATAGTCCAGTAGTGGTGGGTGATAGCACACTTCTCCATCGTGTGCACTCTGTCGAGGACCGCTTCTGTGAACTCTTTCAGGATCTGGCGTCGCCCCTCGTTGTCGTCGCCATCTGCAAACATGGACCGAACCACTGCTCGGTAACCCGTGAATGAATTAACCACGGTGGCATGCTGTAAAATACGAGTCGCATAGGGCTGGATTTCCGTCATGGCTCTGCAACCGTAGAAATGAAGGTGTGGGATCCAGAGAGACGTGTTTTATAGACCATGTCACACATGCGCGCCTATACGTAGCTCTACGGGTGTAGTCCGTGATACGTACTATTCTGATGGGTTAGTGCAAAAAGAGAGCAACAACAACAAAGATTATAGCGCCGGAGGCGCTCCTGGATCCCCTGGAAAATCTTCTCCACGTTTCATGGTATAGCTCCGGTGAGGCAGGCTCAGGCTGGTGAGGCTCAGGCAAGTAGCTCCTCTCGAGAGATAGGCTCAGGCTGGTCAGGCAGGCTCAGACTGGTCAGGTCAAGCAGGCCAATAAATGCAGCAATGCTCTAAAAATTCCCACTTTTATACACCTACATAGAAGTACCCGGATGTAGGCGCAGGCGTAGACGAAAGCATCCTAGTACCCGGATGTAGGCGCAGACGTGAGCGAAATTCTAGTACCCGTCCATTGGTTCTTTTATCGATCGCTCATTGGCTCTTTTTCTCGACCGCTGATTGGTGCAAATGGAACCGCCCATCCTTCCCAGGTTAATTTACAATCCCCTTTTTGGGTTCAACCTCTGTATATCGATGCCGCAACATTGTTGCCGAACCTTGCCGAAAGGGAGACCTTTGACCTTTTGACCTGGATGTGACCTTTCACCTTTTGACCCGACATTCATCCGCGCACTTCCGGCGATGCCGCGCACTTCCGGATAACCCGCGCGCGCGCTGCGGCCGGGGCGGGCCGGGAAAACCCCACAAACAGGTCAGTACATGCATTCCTATCATGTTCCCAGGTCACATCCCATTCACACAGACCCTCATGCATACCCGGATGCAGGCGCAGACGTCAGCGAAATTCTGGCGGGAAAACCCCCACAGGCAGGTCAGTACATGTCCTATCATGTTCCAAGGTCACGCCCCATTCACCCAAACCGAAGTGACGTCATACCCCTAATTTTACATGCACCCATCCATGACTGGATGCCCCTTCACGAATGCTTCACTTTGATACCTCACACGACTCCATCGGACCATTAGTGGCCCACCTAGACCGCAAAAACGTCTATTTCCACACCCGTTTCCCATAATTCCCTATCTGCGCATGCGCAGAATGTGGACAACGGCCGAGACACTACTTCAGGCGGTTGCTCCCTCACATATGCTTCACATGGATACCTCACTCGACTCCATCGGCCCATTAGTGGCCCACCTAGGCCCCAGAACGTCTATTTCCATACACTTTCTCTACTGCGCATGCGCAGAATGACGTCAGTTCCACGTCACACCCAGCCCGTTGGATACTCCCTCACGTATGCTTTACATTGATACCTCACTCGATCCAATCGGCACAATAGTGGCCCACCTAAACTACGGCCAGACTGCGCATGCGCAGACTATTGACAACGAACGACACACTAGCCCAGGCGGATGCTCCCTCACGACAGCTTCAAAATAAGACCTCATACGACACCATAGGATCATTAGGGGCTCACCTAAACCCTAAAACGTCTATTTCCACACCCTTTTCCCAGAATTCCCTGTCTGCACATGCGCAGAACGTTGACAACGGCCGAGACACTAGTCCAATCGGATGCCCCCTCACATATGCTTCACATTGATACCTCACTCAACTCCATCGGCTCATTAGTGGCTCACCTAGATCCCAAAACGTCTAGTTTCATACCCTTTGTCTATGGCGCATGCGCAGAATGACGATATTCCGACCCCACATCCACCCAGTGGGATGCCCCCTCACATAGGCTTCACATTGATACCTCACTCGACCCCATCGGTCCATTAGTGGCCCACCCAGACCCCAAAACGGCTATTTCCATACACTTTGTCTACCGCGCATGCGCAGAATGACGATATTTCAACCCCACACCCAGCCCGTCGGATGCGCCTTCACGAATGCTTCACATTGATACCTCATACGACTCCATCGACCCACTAGTGGCCCACCTAGACCCCAAAACCTCTATTTCCATACCCTTTGTCTATAGATTTAATATGCATTCCTAGCACCCGTCCTCTGCATGGCAGAACTATACAACCCAGAACAAGTCTGGACATGCCTTGATCTCGGGGAGCCAGGTGTTCGGCACGTGAGCTCACTCACGCAGACGCCAGACCAGGTGTTCACGGTGGCCGCAACATTGTAGCGAACGTGCAACATTGTTGCAATTCGGGGAGCCAGGTGTTCGGCACGTGAACTCACTCACGCAGACACATATGCACCAGACCAGGTGTTCACGATGCCGCAACATTGTAGCGAACGTGCAACAATGTTGCAATTCGGGAAGCCAGGTGTTCGACACGTGACAACCCCCAGCCCAAGCAAACGTGAGCGAAATTCTGGCGGCAAAACCCCCACAGACAGGTCAGTACATGTCCTATGGTGTTCAAAAATGACCATCCCCATACCCCATACAGGCCTGTATATTGTATAAATCCGAAGATGTCCACGGAGATCACCGAAGATGTCACGGAGGTGACCGAAGATACACGGAGGTGCCTGAAGACACACGGAGGTGAACGACATTGTGGGGGAAACCCACAGACAGGTCAGTACATGTCCTATCATGTTCACAGGTCACGCCCCATTCACCCAGACCGGAAGTGACGTCATACGGGACTGGTGGCGCCCCCTGGCGGAAGCAGGGGAACCAAGAGTTACCTCCCTGGAAAATGCGACTTGAAATCCGTTATATATACTACTCTCGAATGTTCGTGTTTCTGGGCACCTCACACTGCAGACAAAACATGTTCTGAACAATGTTTTTCTTCTGATACAACAAAATGTTCGTAGTGTGAGATGGGCTTAAGCACAAGGAAAGACGAGGTCTTCTCTGTATTGGAGAAGATAAACTTCTTTAACAGTTAGGCAATGGCCTAATCCATATCTCTATGCGTGTAATCTCGGTAATGTTAGGGGCTGACGCCAAGAGTGTGTTTCATATGGTAATTGACCTCAAGCGAAACCGTTTATGTTATGATGGACGGATCAATGCTATTATACCGGTTATGTTATGTTGAGCGGATCAATGCTATTATATCGGTTATGTTATGATGGGCGCATCAATGCTATTATACCCGCCCCCTGTACAGACCTTTTTGGTCTTTGATATATGTTGGCATTTGTGGGAAGTTGATGCTGGGTCGACATCGGGCCTTACAGACTAGTCGTTTGTGTTAAATGCCGTCATTTTCATCTGACGACGATACAGCTCACCATTTCCCAGTGTACGAGTTGTCACAGCGAAACAGCTCACCAATTACCAATATACGAGTTGTCAGAGCATTTCCATCATAGCTCTCTAGATTTTTATCTAATACCGCTTATGCCGGTGCTAGGGGCCGTGTGGTCATATCATCCAAGTTACCACATGAACAGGTACAATAAAAGCGTACCTGAGATACAACACATATCAGAAATCGTTAGATTCTTAGTATGTGCTTTAGAATAGGTTAACCGGAAGACTATACTGTGAAGTCATGTGGCTCTGCCAGTATGTCGGCACCTCTTCCCACTTCCCTTATATGGGTTGTAATGTTATGATGGCCGGATCAATGCTATTATACCGGTTATGTTATGATGGGCGGATCAATGCTATTATACCGGTTATGTTATGATGGGCGGATCAATGCTATTATACCGGTTATGTTATGATGGGCGGATCAATGCTATTATACCGGTTATGTTTTGTTGAGCGGATCAATGCTATTATACCGGTTATGTTATGATGGGCGGATCAATGCTATTATACCGGTTATGTTTTGTTGAGCGGATCAATGCTATTATACCGGTTATGTTATGATGGGCGGATCAATGCTATTATACCGGTTATGTTTTGTTGAGCGGATCAATGCTATTATACCGGTTATGTTATGATGGGCGGATCAATGCTATTATACCGGTTATGTTATGATGAGCGGATCAATGCTATTATACCGGTTATGTTATGATGAGCGGATCAATGCTATTATAATCTTGTAAAGTTTGAGCTGCTTTTCGAGTTCGCAAGTCAAAATCTGATTTAATTGAATCAATTTCCGGGACTGAATTTCCTGGGACGTGAAGTAACGACTGACAACGGAGGTGTATTGGAAAGATTTGATGGACAAATATTTGTTAAACTGCGCAAGGATACAGTCGTTTGTTGTTCATAATGAGGTAAGTGATTTTTCACGTGACACAAACCACAAGGAACGTAAAGAGCACTACTGGAAATATAAAGCCTTGTCATTTGTCTACAGTAGAAATGCATCATTGATAGATCTGGGATTCAAAGTAAACCGTTTGGTACAGAAATACACCAGTGACGTTTCAAATACTGATGGATTATGCTTTCGCTTTATTTGTCTATTTGGGATTCCAACGAATGGGTGACGCCTCATGCTGTTCAAAAGGGGCGGTTCAAAGAAGTTATATAGGCCATACTAGGGTCCTTATTACGGGTGAAAAGCTAAATAATGTCAGTTGTGTATGCGTGTAATGACGCATCGTTTTTTAATTATGTATACATTTGTGCGTGTGAGTGCATACGAGTTATGTACTCCGTAATTTTATTTCGGTTTTTCATTGAAAATCCCCATCCAAAATGGCTGTTCGCACTATCTATATATACCAAGGGATGCCCATACAGAGATAATTAGCTTCAATGAACTATCTCTTTGCATTTGTTTCTATTTGTGGTTGAAACGTTCTGATAATAGAAGTATATATTCAAGTTAGACCGTTTCAAGGATATTCATCGCTGGATTGTTTGATAGCAGAATCATTGCGAGTGTCAACAGCAATGAACCATACCCTTATTTACTGTCCATAAGTGTCTTTGAAGTAACTTTGAAGTAACTTTAAAGTGTGGCCATATGTTAATCTTGAAGTGCAACGCTCAGAGTCAGAAGTGTGCTTGCAGTGTGGGTATTGTTTTGTGGCAATGCCATATAAGGGCATTGAAGTCACAATGAAGTAACTTGGAAGTACTTTTGAAGAGTGCCTCAAATATGTTAATAAGGTACTGCAAAGGCACCTCATCCACCATTCCACAGGAGGGTAACCTTCAAATTACAAGCGTCTAGTCCGTCATCCATAATTCAGCCGTCGTCCATTAGTGAATATCCGCGTCCATAATCCAAAGACCTATTCCATATTCCATATAACAGTATTAGCACCAAATTCAAAAAGACAATCATAGTATACATAAACATAGGCTTGTTTCCTGCAAGAGAGAAGCGGTCAACAATTTTCAATGATGCCGGCAAGACATCATGATGTTCCAAAAATATCAAATCCGTATCGCTGATCGGTATTCTTAATCCATAATTCGTTGTAAAGTCGTCATCTAAAGAATGATGTATCTCAGCCACGCTTTGGTTGTGACTGTTCATAATGAGTACCATGAGGATCTTGAAGTACATGGGTTCATACAGCCCCTAGCCCCGGGTTAAGCGGAATTAGACACAAGTTACGAAACGTAGCGCCATAGATCTTGCACGCTACGTTCGTAAAGGCACATAAAGGCACATCTGAAGTGCTCTTGAAGTACCTAATTAGAATATATGAGGCACTTCAATGTCCTTATATGGCAAGGCACTTCATCCACTCTTCTACAGAAGGATACCTTTCATATGCACTTCTGAAGTGCTCTTGAAGTACCTTATTAGTATCATAGCAAATCCGTGGAATGAAAGGTATGTAGCCACGAGATATTTACTTTCCCGAAAAAAGAAGACACAAATATATATTTGAGCGCAGAACGTTTTATTTAGAGAAAGCACTGGAAGTGAGACAAAACAGTACATCATAAAATATTTATAATAAACCTGCTGGTTCTTAACAAGAAACGTGTAGTTTATATAACCGCTAGCACAAATACTTGAGACAACATACAGCACAGTACTATGTATGTATTTACATGCAGTGTCTTGTATGAGAATTTATTGCAGTTTTAGTATTATTATTTAAGGGTGACAGTCTTCTTATCCAACTTGAACTTGAAGCAGCAGATCTTTCGAAGGATAGTTTGCTTTAGTTGCCCTGAGGTTCACTTGGATGCAATCCAACCTTTGCTGAAACCCACCAGTCTGAATTGTGGACTTCTTGGCCTGTTGCGAGAAATACATGCATATAATTAAAACCTGATCAGTTGTATATATGGTTTCCTATGACATGCAATCCAGTTCTTCTTCTTTTTTAATACACTGAGGATGATTGAATAGGTTGACTACCATAAAGGGTAAAGAATGAAACACATCCGTACGATTTACAAAAGACTGATAAAGATGTCTATTATCCTTTCTTTAGTACTCCATGATATACAACAAGGGAGATAAACAGTTTGTGTGACGTTCTAACAAATATACACTATGAAGATATCAACAGAACATCAACCATACCTAGCTGTGCAAATTAAAGTTTCTGTCAGTCGAGTGGCTGCTTGAAGTGAGCCGAGTTCCTTGTAGCAGCTGTATTCTGGAATATTAAAGTATACAATGTAAGAAGCCATTAGAATTGAAGTGAAACAATCATGTGAATTTTTATAATTTGTCTTCGTTAATTTTTGGTTCAACTAAATAACAAATAAATGCTTATTAACTATAAATTGTATTCTTAAATTTTTGAAATGCAATGAAATGTTCTCATTTCTCAAGATTGAGTAGAAATGTACAATTGAAGTGTGTGAAGATCCTTAGCTTTGGTATATGAATAGTGCAATCAATAGACAAGGAAAATATAGCCTGTTATAATGATTAAAAGGCTAATCATAAATGGTTATACTTTTTCTGATTACAGCTAAAAATAGGTTATGTAACATTTTATTATCAATATATTTTACACCATATTTCTTTACCATTTTGTCAAACATTTTGTATGGAAATGTTCTCTAATCTTCTGGAAGGAACAAAAATCAGTAAATTTTATAAATCAATAAACAGTTCAAAACAACAAGATAATTTATTTAGAGCTACCATCCCCCAACCAGTTAAATCCCCCTGTTTTGACATGAACAGGAAGTATACAAGCAGTTTTATGATAAAAATATCTCACCCTCAGGGGATTTCCTCCAGGGGTACATGCCAATCTTCATATGAGGTCCCCAAGCCTGGGGTTTCCAAGCTGACAATTCACACAATCATGACAATGGCAATCCACACTGCCTTGATGAACCTGGGTAGATCTGAAAATTTCTTTGTGATATTTCTTTGTGAAAGCCATGCTACATGACCCATTAAATTTGTATGCAATTATAAGGTGAAGTACATTATTACAACCAGTCCATATAGCAATATTTATTGAGGCCAATATCAATTTTTTAATATGCCAAGTATGTCAAGGGAAACTTGTTGATAATAATAGTGGTCTCTCACTGTTCAGCTCAGTTCTTTGCTTATTAAGCTATGAAAAAAAGAAAAATAGTTATAGTTATATTTATACTTTACTTACCATATCACTAGCTGCACTTATCACCATCTGCAATACAGTTCTTCAAACTTCCATACTTCTAGCTTAACATGAACAAACCCACCTGATTTTTGCACTTGAGGTCAGCCATTTTTGTTGTTGTTGATGAAGGCGCCCCAGGTGGTCAATTAAATTTTCAAGGACAGATAACTCCACCCATTTTGATGAGATATTTAAGAGGAAAAAGACTATCAGAAACAAAAATTATATATATATTATATTTAAACAATTGATGAACATTTTTTGTTGCTGACATTATGTTAGAACTGATTCTTTTAAAAATATTTCCCCATTTTGTCCAATTTTACTATAAAATCATGGATTTGAACTGATTATAAAATCTGAATTCAACAAGATTTCTTATCTAATATGATACTATTCTGATAACACTAATATGTGAGAGACTGATATTATTAATATATTTATTTTATTCAAATGGAAACTCATGGTACAGATCACTGTCAAAGAGCCAAAAAAGTGTTCACAGTTCTGAGTAATATGTCAGTAACGACATGTGAAAATTTTACACAGTTGCAGCTATTTTGAACTGTGAAGTACAAATATGATGTTTAGTGGTTTCATGAAAATGAGATTTGATGTCACTGAGTGAAATCAAATCGGCCAAATTTAAGCTGGGATATTCCCAGAGCTAATTAAGATCATTGAAACTTGTATACATGTAGTTCGATAACTACAATAATGTTATGTAATATTATAATGTTATGTTACTGTAACAGTTTGTGGGGAAATTCCAATAATCTAGAAATCCTATTGGATTGAATCTTACAGGATTTTTCAGAATCTTATAGGATTTTTTAGAATCTTATAGGATTTTTCAGAATCTTATAGGATTTTTTCAAAATCTTATAGGATTTTTTAGAATGTTATAGGATTTTTCAGAATCTTATAGGATCATATAAGATATTTGTTCAAGGGGAATCAAAACACATATAAGGGAAGTGGGAAGAGGTGCCGACATACTGACTGCGTCACATGACCTCACAGAATAGTCCCCCAAGTTATGCTATAAAACTGACAAAGTCCAAGAAGTGTCTTTGAGGAGTACCTTAGATTATGCTGACCCTGAAGTCAACCAAGTTTTGCTGAAGAACTGACAAAGTCCATGAAGTGTCTTTGAGGAGTACCTTGGATTATGCCGAACAATAACCAAGTCTCAGCAGTGTCTCTGAAGTCCCACATTTTTTGCTATGAAATTGACAAAGCCAATGAAGTGTCTTTGAGGAGTTCCTTGGCTACTGCCTTTTTCTAATGAAGTACCTATGAAGTGTGCCAGTATTTGTCTCTGTTGTTGAAGTGCCTTTTCAGTGTACTCTTCAGAGGCACTTCTAGGCACACTTCACGTGAAGTGTGGCACTTCTGGACAGTAAGGGTACTCATGAAGATGCTTTGAACCTCCTGGAAAGCAGAGACGCTTTGATTGCATGCCAAAGTTAGACAGTCGGAGAAACAATGGAGGGATTGAAGAACCGGGCTGTTTCGACCAAATGTTATTAGAGTAGGCTTACATACCTTGATATTTACGAATATTCTTTCCTTTCGTACTTTACCTAATATTTTCCGGGGTGACCATTCCTTTTGCTAGGAAATTGGAGAGATGATCGGCGGGGTAATAAGCCAGTGATATAGACGCATCGTATTTATCTTGCACACACGAGTATCCGCATTTACATAAAACTTGTTGCATCTGAAGAAACGCATCTGTAATAGAGATAAATCATCATAAAAAAAATCGTAATATTGTAAAACTCGAAGAAATCAACAATCACTAAATGGAGTTCATGAAACAAAACACATGAAACCTATACTCCGAAGCTGGTTGGAGTAAATGGGAACTCCAGACACAAATATCTATTCGTGATCTGCATATTTCAGGGAAGAATTATAAGGGGCGTAATGTGTTTGTCCGTCGCAAGCTACATAAATCTTGCTGTTTATTTACCAAACGTTTTTTACAACAACAGTTGCTCTTCTGTGCTGGGATTAATGTCCGGATGGGGATTAGTTGTGTTGAGAGTCGGTGTCTGTCAGGCGGTTATGAGTCGGCATAATAATTGTTCTGTCCTCAAAGGACCTCCCGCGGTTTAGCCAGGATTCATTCCCTTATATTGTGCGATTTAAGTGCCAAAAATAAGAAAATTAGACTTTCTCGTTGGCATGAAATACATTATCTTGTTGTAAGCTCAGAATAATTATTAGGTTCTGAGTTTCTTGAATTCTTGAATAACTTAATCTTGATTAAGATTCTTGAATAACAGAATCTTGAAACAAATCTAAAGACGGGCAAATTTTTGTGTTCATTTTACTCTACTTTCATTTTTCATTTATTTTACTTTGTTTTAAATTTTGATTTCATTTCACTCTAATGTATTTTCAATTTCATTTCATTTCACTTGATTTTAATTTTCATTTAATTTCTCTTTGTCTTAAGTCATCAATTTATTTCATTTGACTTTCTTTATACTTTCATTTCATTTTAATTTATTTATACTGTATTTAAATGTGTTCCATCTATTCTTCGACTGGCGGCTCTCGGCGACCAGTCCAAAATGTAGCCGGAAACACATGAAGGCAGAAATAACTCTCCCGCGAACGCATATACATGTGAAAGGCGAACCATTCCATGGACGAAACACAGTAACTCGCCGATAACTTTGATTGATTGTTTGTTGGTATCATTGAATCTACACAGTCAGATTCGCAGTCGAACATTAGTATAGAAAGGACAGATACTTCTGCATACAGCAGTAGTGTAAAAAGGGCAGATCCTACTGTAAACATCAGTAGCATAGATAGGTCAGATATTACTAATGTTAGCAGGAAGGGTCGATACTACTACAAACGCCAGTAGTATAGAATAAACAGATCACTAACAATCACAAGCAAACAAATCACAAGTGAAGAAAAGTACAATTAACTTAAAGGGCAGGAAATTGCAGAAAACGGCCACCCACAATCTGTGATTATTATAATTTGTAGGTTATTCGCAGAGTGAATTCGCCCTAGACTGTCACAAAATATCGGCACATAGTAAAACAGGATTTTGTGTTGTCAACTCCCTGTCCGTATCAATTCTTGGATTACATGCTTGTCGACGGTTGAATCTTGTTCAAAGAGTTACCACAAGTGTATTTATCATAATTGACCAGCGGATACGCCAGTACAAGGACGTTATGACTGACTCAGGTAACGTCAACGCGAGAATCAAAACATTGCGATAAATCCAGGTGTACCACCAGTTGATGTTTGGTAGACTTGCAAATTTCCATCTTGTCGAAAAAGAGAACAAACCAACTAGCTGTGTCAAAAGTTTGGTTATTGTGAAGGAGCACAATGCATGCGTCTATGTTTGGATTCAAGGAATCTATATAAAGAGATTCAGCGAGAACACTTTCAGATTCCGACTACAAAGGAAATTGCTGCCCAACTCAGCGGTAAAATAGTTTATACCATTCTGTATGGAAACTACGGGTTTTGGCAAATTGAACTTGACGCTGAGCGTGCTGACCCGTGTACGTTCAACACGCCGATTGGGCGGTATAAATTTCATCGAATATCATTTGGAATCAGTTCGGCCTCAGCAATATTTCAAAGGGCGAACATGAAAATCTTTGACGATATTCTGGTAGTGGAAGTATTTTTTGATTTTTTGATCATTGCCGATAGAGCGAAACATTGTAGAATCATACGAAAAGTCTATGAAAGTGTGCGTCAGGAAAATGTCAAATTCTAGCTGGATAAGGTGCACGAAGATAAGTATGGTGTTATCTGATGGATTCAAACCAGAGAGTGACACAATTTAACATTTTTATCATCCCCAAGCCTGAATGCAATACAGATTTGCCGCGCCTTGGGCATTATAAACTTCCTGTCCAAATTCATACCAAAATTATTCGACATCATCACACGATTGAGACAGCTGCTGCGCAATGATGTACAGAGGAAGTGATGCAAGGAGCATGACATTTTGTTCGAGCAAATTAAAGCTGTCATGACCAACAAGCCGCTTTTCTAGTTGTTCGACATGGCACGTGTGATTCAAGTGGATGAAACTGAATTTAATGTGTTTTTGTCTTAGTTTCTAACAAAAACGGTTCAGATTAATGGAAGCAAAGTTTTGAAAATTTGGTGTCCCTTTCTTGTCCCTAATAAATTATCAAATGGCTAGAAACTCCACATAATCAGTCTAAACATTTCAAACCCAAACGTTTTTCCTAAGTTCAATAATTTTGTCCAATGACTTATTCTTTTGCTTTAATTTGTCAAATTGTCAAATTTGTCTAGTCAGAGTAAACGAGACAAAACGTTCATAACATTCAAACGAGATAAAAGAAGCACAGTACTCTAGCACAGTACTCTAGCACAGTACTCTAGCACAGTACTCTAGCTCTAGCACAGTACTCTAGCTCTAGCACAGTACTCTAGCTCTAGCACAGTACTCTAGCACAGTACTCTAGCACAGTACTCTAGCACAGTACTCTAGCCTGCCCTTTGTGCAGTATATATGTCTAATTTATTCTTTGGTTTAATGACATTTTATAAAAAATTATTCTCACAAAAACAAAGGTTCAATTATCCACTGTAAAGATATGTAAGAAAGACAAGGATCGATCAAGGAAATATTGATAGGTTAGAAGGAACTACTACATATAGTCTCTTCTGTACTGAGCGAACTGAGCGAATTTGAAATAATCAAAGGGCGTATGGAAACTGATGGATGAACCGTAATTGACGCACTTTTCATAGCATAGCAGGGGATCAAACATGATTGACATGCTATACACCAGAGATTGATATAGCGGTACTGAAAGAATCCTGTGTTCTCATACCAATTTTGCGCTGCAAAATACCCCTTTGATCCACGATAGTGTTCTACTGTAAAATAGTGCATTCTGTTGGCTGGACGGTTCTTCTGTTAACAAAACGGGGAGTGAGTAGGAGGGTTTATCTTTTATCGTTTTCAACAATTTTTTTCCTGTTATATCACAACCGGGATGAGGTGGGTCGTGGGTGCCTACTTGTGACAGAGCAGTCATAATGCCGACATTCTATAGGACTCTCTCAATGAAGTATCATGTCGTAGGCAGACTTGAAACACCACCCATTCACATTATACTGACAACGGACCAATTACCATCGCAAAATTGAGTGATAAGCAGCAGTCCATTTTTAGTTTGACTCATAACAATAGCTCATAATCTATCGTTCTCAAGGGAATACAATAGAGGACGAAGTGTCCCCATACTACTTCCGTAATTGGTATTCGGAAGTGAAATAAAGTTTGTAAAAGCGCTTGTATTTTTTAGATAAAATATTCCAACTAATACTCGGGAGATGAGTCATCGATGGAACTCAGACTACGTTTTCCATATCCTGATAGTGTATGTTTCTCATCAGAGTTAATGAGTTATCGATAACTTACGATTTGCCTTGGGAATGCATTGTATACTCCTGCGCACAGAACAGGTCGGTCCAACAACTGAAATGATAATGAAAACAGCAGTATTTTTACCTATTGGCATCAGAACATGAACTAAATCAATATTATTTTTCATGACGAAAAAATGTCACGTGTTTTATTATATCTCTGGATAGTCCAAACGATGAAAATATCCACACCAAATATTCAATATAAGTATATCCTTCAGTATCGTTCATAGTTGAGAGTGATATTAGCACAGGAGTTAGCGAAACTTCTCAGCCATGGAACCTATATACGCGTATGTGACATGTACGAAATTTCACATCAATACTGATCACAAGGATAGGCCTACATGTAGCTTCTTGAGAAACGGTGACTAATTCACATGGTGGCCAGATGGAAATATATGCCTGTGCACTTGTTCACAACAACAATCGCCCTATCATATATGGTATAGACCCTCAACCGACACTAAATGTGAGGTTATATGATCTGCTTCATATAGAACGTCGGCATGTACGACTAAACGACGTGGATCCATATATTTTTTATCATTTAGAAAGTGATCGTATAACAGTATTTTCGTTATTTTGGGATAACACTATCTTAGAATAGCACAAATTCTAGTGCTGAGAATTTGGTCGAGTCCCGTGCGGGATTCGAACCAGCGACCCCAGAGTCAGGCACCTAATCGCCAGCACTGTATGTCGGCGATCTAAACCACTCGGCCAACGGGCCTCCCACAAAATAGGACGTGGATCCAGCTTTATTACAATTAAATTATTACATATATAGACATATACAGGTTCACGGCCTCAGCGGCTCTGACCACCAGTACAATCCAGGGTTATACAGAACTTGCAGAATAAGTAGACACCAGTACAATCCAGGGTTATACAGAACTTGTACAATAAGTAGACACCAGTACAATCCAGGGTTATACAGAACTTTCAGAATAAGTAGACATCAGTACAATCCAGGGTTATACAGAACTTGTAGAATAAGTAGACATCAGTACAATCCAGGGTTATACAGAACTTGTAGAATAAGTAGACACCAGTACAATCCAGGGTTATACAGAACTTGCAGAATAAGTAGACACCAGTACAACCCAGGGTTATACAGAACTTGTAGAATAAGTAGACACCAGTACAATCCAGGGTTATACAGAACTTGTAGAATAAGTAGACACCAGTACAATCCAGGGTTATACAGAACTTGCAGAATAAGTAGACACCAAAAGCGTTGGGATCCAGTGATTAATTTGGCATAATGCTGCAGGAGGGCGACTCCGAAAGTATTACCGAAAAGGATTTTGTAGATAAATATTCTGATATATATATTTAATCATGTCACCGTCAACTGAACTGTGGTATCAAAGCAACCGGGGAACACCCTCCCCTTTTTGGTTAATTTCATTGGTTAATCACTTCATATTATGTTTTCAGTGTTTCATTATCTTTGAGTTTTGTTGTAAACTACCATTCCTTACGAAGACACGAATAAACATCTATCGGAGTGTTGATCTACAAAATGCTTTTCGCTGATACTTCCGGAGTCACCCTCTTCCTGGGGACACCAATGTACATTATTTCGAGAATATAGCCAGGGATTTGTGTGGTTAATATTTTCTCCCCAAAAACTCCTTCGATTGCATTTCACCTT
The DNA here is from genome assembly GCA_036873755.1 of Hanleya hanleyi. NCBI lineage: Eukaryota > Metazoa > Mollusca > Polyplacophora > Lepidopleurida > Hanleyidae > Hanleya > Hanleya hanleyi. Next base: position 96,935 of record JAVTVY010037227.1, on the reverse strand, counting down.
ACCTGGATAGTCATAAGCGGTAACACAACCACAGTACTCCAGCAAGTAGTTTCCTTTACATTCAAGATAACAGGCATTATAGCTGTAATATTTGTAGATTTTCAAAGGATTCACAAATTCGGTCGATTTGGTGTCCATGCATTTTGAGGAGCCGAATGCATTGTACGGAGCAGGTAGATATTCTATCTGCAACAAAATTGAAATTAAAGTACAAGGTGAAAATATTACGGTTTACAGTTTACAAATCGGACTTTACCACACCCGGCGTTCGATCGTATTCATATCATAGGACGAGTTGTGACCAACTAACAATGTTTATCAAAATATATCTGGAGCTATTCTTCCATCAGGATGGGGACCGGTATAGGCGCTGAGGAAATGATTTTTCGACATTAGTGAGCACCCCCACCCCCACCTGCCCGGCACTGATAAGGCAGTTACAGATTGGAAATTCAAACAAGGTATTCCACCCCAAATACATCCTGAATGTGACCCCATACTCGCACACTTGCTACGAGCACTGGTTTTGATAATATTCCTCAATTTACTGTATTCGACCCATATCCCCTTCTCCTTGGGAATATTGTCGGCCGACTGTATACAGCGGCGTTTTTCCGACTTATGTTTGTATCCCGAGAAATACAGTTAAAGCTATTAGGATGTGCTGGTACCATCCTTCATTCCTTCATTATAGATCAGGTGGAATTCCCCATCTAGTTCATTTGGCGCAAAATCAATCTAGAGGTCGCGAATGCACAAGACAGCAGTCACATGCAACGAATGTTCATAATCAAACAGCTAAAAATATCACGTCGTCAATATATACAAGAAAATACTTCCAGGACAGTGTATACCACGTTGCTCTGTGACGCCCTCGAAAGCACATGGCCAAGGTGTGTGATTGAGTGAATGGAGTTTAATGTCGCTTTTAACATTTTTTTTTCCAGCTATATCACGACGGGGAAGGGGGAAGGGGTGGGAGTACCTACTTGTAACAGAGCAGAGGCTGCCATTATACAATGCAGTCCCACTTTAACATCATGCCGTATACGACACCCCGCCCAGTCACATTATACTGACACCGAGCGAACCACTCGTTTTATCCTAATGCTGAGCGTAAGCGAGGAAACCAAACACGAAAGTTGAAGTCTTTGGTATAACCCGGGGGATTGAACCCAGTACCTACCGCTTACGAGACCGACGCTGAAGGCATTGAACAATTATCGGATGCTCTAACCGGTGGATGGACAATTGGTAGGTTATGAAAATAGTACTTACATATAACACAGCGATGTGTTATTAAGGTGGATGAGGATGGTGAACTGTTAGTACTTTGACAAAGAGAACTGGTCCGACTAACCGATTGTTATATAAACTCATTTTTCCAAGCTTAGTTCATAGGGAAATCTAGATTTGCAAAAGTGTAGAATGTAAGACGAATTGGTCAATAGGTACATGTATTTCCCATACATTTGAGCGGCCTTCGCGAGCATATCCTACTGAAGAAAATGCATGGTAAATATGACTTTTTGTCAATGTTGTTAATGTAATAAAGCAGTTACATAATTGTACGTATACTTGAAAGGGATCGCGAGCATTAACCAGAATTAATGTTCAAGAGAATATCCCTTAACCCTGTAGAATTAAATTATTCTCAGAGAATAGAAAAATCTTGGTTTCTTATTCATACTTCATAGTCTCCACATGAACAGCTGAAATAAAAGCGAGATACTAAGGCTACATCCGAGAATCCACTGTATTCTTGAGCCCGAGTGTCAGGTGCCGAGGGAAGCTATCCTGTAGAGTCATATGGTTGCTCTTTAGTCACCAGACGTCGTCGGTTTTCCCCACCTCTTGTCCATCCTACTGAATCGACAAGTATATGATTATAGGTGAAAACCGCCGGTCACGTGTCAAATCACAGTCAATGGTAGGTTGTTCGGTGCTTTCGTTATCAAGCGTGGGCGTGTGTCTGACCAGACGACAGTGACCACAGCCGAAAATGAACGATTTTCAGCATATCGATGTCCAGTCATTTTTTGAAGGAGAGATATCGTACTATATTGTCACCAAATGTAGGGTTATTACTATTTCAAGTTAACAAATTTTTTAAACATTATTGCGGCGAGAGGTGTTTTTAGGTGTTGGTAGACAGTCCATGGTAGGTATTAGCATCGAATTATAGTGTGAGAAAATGAGCACAAAATGAACACGTGGGAACTTACTACCTGCCTCATGTATCACTGACTCATTCATCTCTCGATTCCTTCCACTTGTGTGTGTTTAAGAGGAATATGAACCATTAATAGTTTATTCTCTGTCTGTCAGATATTACGACAGTCCATGGTATCATCATCGGACCGATCGACAGTCCATGGTAGGTCAACATGCACTTGTGAATGATGCACAGAGAGCACATCGTCTGATCCAATGATTCGCCAAATGGACTGTTGCCAAGACAAATGGTAGCTACCATGGACTGTCGACATATCTGATATATAATCATATGTTGCCTCATTATAACATTGCAGCTGTTATGCGGCTTCAATGTGAAGTGATCCAACCTACAGTTCATGGTCGCATGACAGTAGTAGGGAAAGAGGGTTTCGAGGTCTGTTTTGCCGGGGGAGGTAACTCTTGCATCCACCAGGGGGCGCTGTTTCCAGGTTAAAGGTATAGGGGACGCCACATCGCCTTTTACCTCTGTGGCGCCAGGGGGCGCCACCAGCTGCGTGTGTATTCCTTCGCGGTGATGCGGTCTGGCGGTGATGCGGTCGCGGAAAAAAGCTTCCGCGGAGAAAAAGTAGTCCCCAGACTTGAAATACGCTGCATGGTCCGATTGGGTCGAGTGAGGTATCAAAGTGAAGCATTCGTGAAGGGGCATCCAGTCATGGGTGGGTGCACGTAAAATTTCTCCGGAAAAAAAGCGGAACACGGACTTTACCCCTAAAATAGGGGAAAACCCCTATCAACCCTAGTCAAAAGGGCTAATATCGGCCCCCGGGCTTATTGGGACCTGCCTATCAAGTCAATGGGGTGGGTGCATGTAAAATTAGGATTTTTTCCCGAAACTATAAAAAGCGGAATACGGATTTTACCCCTAAAATAGGGGAAAACACCTATCAACTCTAGCCCAAAGGGCTAATATCGATCCCCGGGCTTACTGGGACCTGCCTCTCAAGTCAATGGGGTGGGTGCATGTAAAATTAGGATTTTCCCCCGAAACTATAAAAAGCGGAACACGGACTTTACCCCTACAATAGGGGTCTGTATTATACAATATAAGGGAAAATGCCTGTATGGGGTATGGGGATGGTCAATTTTTTTCGTGGGCTTTACTATGGCTTGTGGGGTCGCGTTTTTCTCGTCTCGCCAAGAAAATGACAATGGGAAGGGTCCCGGAGCGAATCGGTGAAATTTTTGGGAAAAGTCACCGAGGTCTGTATATAGGCCCATAGGCTGGCCATGGGGGGTATAGGTCCAACCTGGGAAATTCACACACGTTCATTGTGATATGGATTGCTTGGATTTGTTTTTCACGTCTCGTCATTTAGAACACGATGGGAAGGGTCCCGGAGCGAAACGGTGAAATTTTTGGAAAAAGTCACCGAGGCCTGGGTAGGCCCATAGGCCTATACTGCATGGCTATGGGTGTATAGGTCCATACGGGGTGGACGTTTTGGGATCTAGGTGGGCCACTAATGGTCCGATGGGGTCGAGTGAGGTATCAATGTGAAGCCTATGTGAGGGGGCAACCGATGGGATGGATGTGGGGTAGGAATATCGTCATTCTGCGCATGCGCAATAGACAAAGTGTATGGAAATAGACGTTTTGGGATCTAGGGGAGCCACTAGTGGGCCGATTGGATCGAGTGAGGTATCCATGTGAAGCCTATGTGAGGGGGGTACACTAGGGTGTCGTTTCCATTCTGCTGCGCAGGTCACGTGGGTTGTGACGTCACTTCCGGGTTTCACCTCCAAACCCAGAAGAGTTCCAATGTTCTCTTAGACGTCCGGATGTTCAACCTCCGGGGTTTTTCCCGGCCCGACCCGGCCCGCCCCGGCCCGCGCCGGCCGCAGCGCGCGCGCGCGGGTTCTCCGGCCGCACGCGGGCGCGCGCGTCATCACCGGCAGTGCGCGGATGAATGTCGGGTCAAAAGGTCAAAGGTCACATCCAGGTCAAACGGTTCAAGGTCTCCCTTTCGGCAAGGTTCGGAGACAATGTTGCGGCATCGATATACAGAGCTTGAACCCCAAAAAGGGATTGTAAATTAACCTGGGAAGGATGGGCAGTTCCATTTGGACCAATCAGCGGTCGAGAAAAAGATCCAATGAGCGATCGATAAAAGAACCAATGGACTAGAATTTCGCTCATGTCTGCGCCTACATCCGGGTACTGGGATGCTTTCGTCTACGTCCGCGCCTACATGTTTTCTGGACATGGATGGGTTACCTTTGGCTCCATTCTAGGCCACTGATTGGCTAATACGGTGTTCAAAGCCAGTTTCATGCATTATGCTCATATAGAAAACACACAAGACAGGGTTTTTTGGTGAGATCTCATCTTTTTTATTCAGTGAACAACAACAACGTGAGAACAACCACGTGAAAACTGAAGCCCAGAACAAGGGGCTTGTACATTGAAAGAACTGAAGCCCAGAACAGGGGGCTTGTACATTGAAAGAACTGAAGCCCAGAACAGGGGGCTTGTAAACTTAAGCCCAGAACAGCGGGGTGTGTACATTGAAAGAACTTAAGCCCAGAACGGGGCTTGTACATTGAAATGATGGGCGGCCCAGTCATATACGAGTACATCGCGGTCCTCGGCCTTGGGGTACTCGTCAAACATCTGTACGATGGTAGATACGGGTCTTCCCCGGCATCGATGGTACAGGTAAAACAAGCAATATTGTCCGCACACGCTACTGGCCAGGCTTTGCAACGTTTGACTGTTCCAACACCACGTCTCTGTGCCTTGATCCATGAAGTCTGTTAAATCGGGATGGAGGGGTGGCAGGCCGTACGGGTCAAAGTATTCGCCCTGCTGTTCTGTCAAGTACACGCCCACCCAATGTTCACCGGGCCGATCCATCGGGTCCGTGTTGAGAACGTATGCAGCAGGATATACACGGTCTAATGGGAACACATCTCGGGCGAACACCCCTTGAAAGACCATACGTGTCTCTGGGTCATTCTCCAGCACGGTGGTTATCTGGTCTGTATCCATGTTAGGTGGAGAAGTCACACAGCACGTTGCGCGCCTTGCCCACTTGAATGATGTTGTCAAACTCGGCGTAGCAGATCACATTGACGGTGGTCCCGAGGGCTCGTGCAAAGTGGATTTCCAACCGTAAATTGCCTTCCTTGGCCAGGGCCAGCTGATGGTCGTTCTCTAAGGTGGGGGTCAGATCGAAACAGAACAACGTGTATCCGTTCGCGTAGTCCTCCCGACTGATCAAATTTCCTTCGTCCTGGTTGATTTGACCGGTGGCTGTAAACAGGCTCTGATAGGCTCGAATGAAATTCGCGCGTCCAAAGTTCGGTGTTAAGGCCGTGGCTGGGACCTGTTGTCCATCCACATGCAGGGCCACAAAATTGATGCCGAAATGTTTAAAGTCAAACGGATTCTCTGGGTAGGCTCCGCTGAAACTGGTATTTTCCACACAGGCCAGGATCAATTGCTTGGGTAGTTCCCCCAGGAACAGGTTTTCTTTGTTGGCGCCCATATTTCCAGCAGGCACAGAGAACACTTTGGTTTGTACACGTCGGATAGGGTACTGGGCTGGTTTTGTTTCCAAGGCTTTCATGTGTCCCAATTGAACGGCTGGATTCGGTTTCACTTTTCGGACATACAGGACTGCGTCTTGGATAACAATCTTATAGTCAGCTGCATGCCCATCTACGTTAGTGGCCATCAAGGCGAAGGTCGGAGGCGCCCGTATCAGTCGGATTTTGATGGGGATCTTGTTCAAGAGGTACCGGTCTTGCATGAAGATGTCTGCGTGTAGTCGACCCATGAGATCCACCGAGACGCCGTTCGCGGTCAAAGCCTTCCGTTTGTTATATCCCACATTGTCCACCGTGTCCATGTGCTGGGCTGTGTCCTGGTAGAATAAAGCGACTGTCAGTTGAGATTTTTTAGCCTCTCGCCCATACGACAACAATGTCTCGATGTAGGCTCGATAGGGGTACGTGTTGGTCGAGTCACTGATGAGCTTGTCGCTGAGAAAAATATCCACCTGTTGAAACATCGAGTGCAGCCAGAGATTCGTCGGGCCCACCGTTGCAGCTTGGATGATTCTGGAGCCATCTCCATTGACGATCTTGGCTTTCACATACAAGTATGTATGTGCTAATTCCACATAGGCCGTATCCGCATTACTGATGGTGAACTCGATGGGCCCTGTTTCGTTGATGCTGGAGAGCGGGAGATGCTCCACCCATAATCCTTGTTTGGCACTGGTCTGTGTGGGCGGCACGGTCCACAAATCAAATTCACTGTTGGTGAGGGGACAGGACTCGGCGTGGATCAAGAACATGTTTTAAGGAAAGATATCCTGGGTCTTCGATGTGCGTCGTCGCTGGGTCGGTCGTCGACTGGTGCGTGGTCTCGGTGGGGCAGCTCTTTTATTCCCTACGGTGCGTTGTGCTTTGGCCACTAAGACGCCTCCTGCTTCTTTGGCCCGCCGTTTCAAGGCTTCTTTGGGTGCTGTACCCCCCAAGACATCACCGGCGACTTGCAGTCCACTGCGTACCGCTTATTTGCCGATTGCTTTCGCCCCACGCGTCACCAAAGGCAGGCACGTTTTGACGATGCTGCCGAGTATGTTCCCCAGTCCATGTCCTCGTTGCATGCGTGCACCACTAAAGACCGGAAAGCCACCCCCGGCCTGTTGGGCATAATAGTCCATATAGCTGCGTGCATCGCACTCGTAAGGTACTTTCATTATGCAAAGTGTGGAGCACGTGCTTGTCGAAAATGGAGTGTCAGCACCACTTTTCCTCGTTCGAATGCCACCGGTCGTCCCGTGTCGTCTCTTATATCCACCGTGATCGTGTTGATGTCGGTTTGTCGTACAGCATGTGGGTGAAACTGTGGGTGACTTGATCTCCATACGTCTTTTTAATGGGGACCACCCGTAACAGAGGTTTGTTGATATCGCCCACGATGTGGTTGTCCACCACGTCCGAGTAGACGTAGAGTCCGTACATACCCGACTTCATATCCATCGGGATCTCGCCCTGGGACCAGCGAACGTCTGTAGATCGAAACCCAGCATTTACTGTAGGATAGGATTCAGTACGACACTCGCGTTGGCGGTGACGATAAGCTGTGCCTTGTCGTTGTGTGCGTTGTAATCGAAGTCCACGTGATTCTTGAAGGGAAAGGATTTGATGGGTTTTGAAGTATTCGTGACCGCCCGTAGAGCCTTCGGAGTATCGTATTGGCCTTCGGGGAGGGTGAGTCGGGTGTTTTTGCCTTCGTAGGTCACCTCGTACCACACTTCATTGGCTCGCACGTTGTACCACGAGTAAGGGTATTGGATATCCACGAGGCCACATTCCCATCGTCCAGGTAAATGCAACGGTTGCGGTAACTGGGTGACGTACTTGGCCACGGTGTTGTCAGGAAACACATCCAGGGAACTGTTACTGGGTAGGGTGAGGTAAAACATAGCGACTGAGCTGTCCTGCTGCTGCTGTTGGTTTTAATAGGTGTTCCAGGCCTTGGGCGGTTGTGTCCGGCGTCGTGTTCGTCGCGGTGACTTGCTACGTGTCACGGCTCTGGAGATGTGGGGTGTCCTGATCAAGGATGGTTTTTTAAAGGTCTGAAAAGAAGGTGCCCGTTGTGGTGGTGGAGTTTTGGGGGGTGACTCCGGTTCCCATTCGGATTCCCAAGAAGGTAGTGGGCCACTCGGCGATTGCTGGGTTCGCTGCATAAAGGCCCAGCGGTGGGGGTTCCCCACCAATTCATGTGGTACATGCATGTCTTTCAAGCCTTGAGCGAAGACCTCCCATCCTCGAGGATCCGTGTGCGACCTGCGTTTACGCATCAGGTCATTCACTAAATCCGTCATGTGGGTCCCGGGAACCACCTGATTCTGTACCAGTAGTTCGCCTTTATCATTCCAAGTCATGTTAGGATTCTGTTTCATCCGTTGTAATACCAGGCCAGCTTGTTTCTTGAACGATGCAGGTACACTCTTCAGCACTTCGTCTTCCACCCACTGTGGGGCTGTGGGTGCTACCCCTTGTAATGGCGGCTGTTGGAGCGGTGCTGAGGTCGGCGGTGTGTCACGTGGTGGTGGTGGTGGTGGTGGGGTAGAGAAGGTTGAAGCGTCTCATTGTACCGTTGTACTTTCTCACTGTCGCTTAACCCCGGTCTCTGTAAGATCTGTTGCATCTCTCCATCGAGGGTGTTTATGGTCTTCACCGTAGGTTGGACAGGGTAGGGTGATTGGAGGTTTTGAAGGAACCGTGGTTCTACGAGGACAATTTTTTTCGTGTGGTTCATTGTCGGCCGAAGAGTCCACCCAATACTGGACCCAACACGGAAGCGGCCAACGGTGCTAAGATGGCCCCGAGAAAGCCGCCTTTCTGTAATACCTTTTTCTTTTGTGTTTGAGGGACCCGCTTCTGGACTAGGGTTCGGAGACCTGTCTTATGCTTGGCCAACTTGGTCTTCTGAGCCGGAGTCAGTGGAACGTTGCCTTTTGACAGGTTGTACCCGATCTCGCACAGACAGCGTACAAGGTCAGGGTCCGCACCGCGTACAATGGTTCGGACCAACTCGGGTGGGGCCGTCTTCAATACACGGAGCGTGGGAGCGTGCTTCCGTACTCGCGCAGACATCATGAACAACTAATGCCAGAACCCACAACTCTGCCCTTTTTATCTACCTCAGAGAACAGAGACAAAGTCAACCATGCTGTGGTATTCATTCTTTTTATTATCCCCATCATCAAACACACACTCCAGCTGGGGGAGCTACTGTGGGTGTGTTTACATTATTTTTGCATGTACACGTGGTGGACCTCTCCGGGAAAGATGCCGGTCCGTAGTCGAAGGTGGTCGGGGGTGGCTTGCTTGAGGTCGAAGAGCATATACCCGTGCTGAGGGGTTGTCGCATCTTTGAAGGCTTCCAACGCAAACGGTGTGCGGCCGGGATACATCTGTCTCGCCAGGTGCAGCAGTTGAGTGGTATCTCTCGGTTTTTGAAGACCACCAGGTAGTGGGCATTTAAGCTGATGTTCCGATGTTCTTTGTTTTTACTGAACAGATTCTGCACAATGTAGATGATGCTGAGCCGTCGATGGTGGCTGCCTTTGGTAAAGAGTTGGGTGACCCGCGCATCCGTCTCCGCCATGAGATCATCCAGAACCACCAATGTGTCGGGTTCCAAATCGACCAGGTTGGGTAGGCCTTCCACGAACGTGATGTGGGGCATTGCTGCATACGCTGCCTGCCATTCTCCGTAACACCACACGACTCGGGCAATGGGTGGGGTGATCATGCTGTCGGCGTGTTGAAGGAGCTTCCGGACGAAGTGCGTTTTGCCGGAGGCCGTCGGTCCTGCGATGACGCAAGTGAAGGGATGCTGCCACCGAGGGTCCATGGTTCGAGGTGTATCCGCTGTCTTGTTAATTCGCTAAATTTCGTACGAGTGAACTGGAGTGGTAGGTACAGCGTCGGTCGTCGTTGTCTGTTCACTGCGAGTGATGATGGTGGTGGGTACAACGTCGGTCGTCGTTGTCTGTTCACTGTGAGGGATGAAATCCGGTGGGTCTTCAGACGTACTTGGTGTACTTGGTGTAGGTGTGGAGCTTGGTGTGGAGCTCGACGTGGCTTGTACACGGGGTGTGGTGGTGACTGGGCTCGATACGGGGTTGACTGGTGCTATCTGTAGACTGGTTTCACTGATGGCTTGTGTTCTCAGTTGGTTAAGTAGCGTGCTGACATAGGCTACGTCGTAAAACACACCTCCGTACAACACACTCAGCAGGATTAGCACTATCACCACAAAGCCCACTTGCGCTTTGCGCGTTTTGGGAGACGCTGTGTTCAGAGGCAGCTGCTGTTTGTCCATAGCACCGTGGTCGAACGTGGAATGAAGGATGACGGTAGTGGTGTCTGGCTTTATAGTCGTTTCACCTGGTTGGCAGCGACCCAGGAATTGAAAGAACTGGGCCAGCCTTGCCATTTGACGAAATGAAACAGTTTGCCACGTCGACGTTCCGTTTTCAAAATCTGCTCCACCGTGTAGTAGTCTTGCTTTGTTTTTACGACAGGCTGTAATTCCGTCTCGTAAAACGTCCCTAGCAACGGTTCCCCTTGAAGATCTTCCAGTTCATAGACTCGCTGCTGTCGGGGTAGGCGCCGTTTAATCAGGAAGTGCTCATCGCTCCAGTTGGGCAAGTAACTTTTCTCAAATTGCCCTTTGACTTTACTGATCCGTACAGGGTCCCCGACCTTGAACACCGCCTTCGGCGTTCGCTGCGATTGCCTGGGGTACAAGACACGCCGGACTTGGGCTTCATTGCGTTGGGTCACGGTAATGGGGGCTCTCTCTATACTCCGATGATAGGCTCGATTGTAACCACTCACAAGTTTCGGGAGAACATCGATGTACCGCCTTGTATTCTTATAGGTGAAATATTTATACATGCGGCCTTTGAATGTCCTGTTGAACCTTTCCACCACGGAAGCCTTGGTCTCGTTGTACGTATGGAAGAAAACACCTTCTGGGCTTTCAGAAACTGTTGGAACGGTCTGTTGAGGAATTCCGTGCCTTCGTCGGTTTGCAAATACAAAGGTTTGCGCCCGGTCTTGAAGATGTCTTTGAACGCCGCTATGAGATTCGCCCCGTTTTCGTCCGGATGGGTACCACCCACGCATACTTGGATAGGATATCGATGCACGTCAAGATATACCGATTCCCATCGTTGTGTTTGGCAAAGGCGCTCATATCGATCAAATCCGCTTGCCACTGGGCATCTATTCCTCCCACGATGACCCGGTTCCGTAGAAATTGGCGACGGACAGATCGATGTAAGGTATAGGTGTCTTGTTTTCTTAACCAATCTCGGACTTGGGCACGTTGTATCCCCTGGGGTGTGGCCGCTCGATAGAGAGCCGACAATGCACTATAGGCCGCCGGACTGTCGGGACTGTAGTATAAGTTATCCAACACCTTCTCCCAGCGCTTCATGGTGACAAATGATGATGGACCCTGGCTCTATCGTTTATTTATAACGGGTATATCTTGGGCCGGAGTTTCTTTCTGATTTTCTTCGTTGGCTTCCACAGTGTCCATGGTAAATGACCAGTCCAACTCGTCTGATGACCGCTTGATAAGCACTTGATCCACATGTACCACGGCATCTTCCAATGCAGACCATAGATCAGGGTGAAGGGTAAAATGCACTGTACCCCCATCTAGCCGAGCCAATTGAGCAAAGAAAAGGCCGCGTCGGATGTACACATCGTGACACAAGTGGATGAGATCGCCGTCCAGTTCACCAGACAACACCCGTTTGAATTTGGTCCAGCCCTCCCGGGACAGACGAATGTGGGCCGGGCACGGTTGTGTAAAGTCCGCATCACAGATGTCTCCCACCTCCTCCATGATATCGACCGTATCCGCATACACGTGCAGGAAAACCTCGGGGGTTAAGCTGAGATACGCCAGTATTATATGCTCTGTCATGGTCAGTACGTGAATGGTACCAGATTTGACTGTCTCTCGTATTTATAGGGAGAACCCCGTGAGATCAAAGGATCGGCTGTTCATGTCACTGGGCTGACTGAGTCTAGCCGGGTAATCAATGGCATCATCGTCTTGTTCATGGCTAGACATTTGTTCACTGGGTTCTGCCGCCGCTTCTCTCAGGGCACGAGCCCACTCCAACTCGTCTGATGACCGCTCGTCCAGATCGGTGTCTAGGGTGAAGCCTCGCGTAGGGTCTTGGTAGCGGCCCAGGCGTGGGAAGAAGGGTCCACGGCGTACGTAGATGGCATTGTCTATGTGGATGAGGTGTCCGTCGAGCTCGCCGCTCAACACCCGTTTAAATTTGGTCCAGCCGTCACGGTGTAGCGTAACCGTATTCGATACGGTCTCAGCGGGCGACCAGCAAACATCTCCACGGTCTTCCACGAGGGTGACTTTATCTTCATAGACGTGTAACCCCACCCGGGGTGTAAGGGAAGGATGGCTCGTAGAACAGGTGACATGCTTGACCCAATGACGATCGTTGAATGACGCACACTGTGTCTGACCCTCGTATTTATAGTCAGGTGCCACTGTCAATGCCACAGCGCCAGGGTCAATAGGGCACAGACCATGACTAGGACAACCAGCCGTCGCTGATTCCGGCGTGAGCGCTCGTGGTCCATAGCCCGAGCATCAAGGATGGCTGTCATAGTCCAGTAGTGGTGAGTGATGGCACACCTCTCCATCGAGTGCACTCTGTCGAGGACCGCTTCTGTGAACTCGTTCAGGATCTGGCGTCGCCCCTCGTTGTCGTCGCCATCTGCAAACATGGACCGGACCACTGCTCGGTAACCCGTGAGTGAATTAACCACGATGGCATGCTGTAAAATGCGAGTCGCATAGGGCTGGATCTCCGTCATGGCTCTGCAACCGTAGAAATGAAGGTGTGGGATCCAGAGGGACGTGTTTTATAGACCACGTCACACATGCGCGCATAGACGTCGGGTGTAGTCCGTGATACGTACTATTCTGATGGGATATGTGGCGCATATAGAGATAGTACCTTATCGACAATGGGGACTACTTGTTCCAAAGCCGTCCGTAGATCGGGGTCCAGGGTAAAACCACCGTCGTTCAGACAGAGGAGTCGAGCGAAAAAGGGACCGCAGAAAATGTAGACGTCGTCACACAGATGAATGCTATCACCGTGCAGGTCATCCAACAACACCCGTTTCAAGGTAGTCCATCCTTCCGGTGACAAAGAGACGTGCGCTTTGGGTTCAGTCGTACACCAACACCTAAGTCCGCTATCGATGAGGTCCACTCGTTTGGGGTACAACAATAGGGTGCAGCCAGGTGTAAGCCTCCGGGTAGCCACAGTCCCTTCTTTCACCTCGGGGTGTAGTAAGTCATCCACCTCGGGGAGTACATCTTTCAGTGCCATCCATAAGGGTGGACAGAGTGTGATATAGGTACCTCCACTCTGTTCCAACCGGGGAAAAAGGGAATCCTCTCCAGCAGTGCGTATGTGCACACCGACTTCCACGTGCATGAAATCCCTTTCGGGCTCTTTTCCCTGTAACAATCGTGTCAATAGAGTCCAGCCTGATAGCGATAACAAAATCTTCACCTTCTGCGGTGCGTCTTGGACCAGCTCCAGGTGATCGTCATTGACGATGAGGTAGACGTGGGACGTCAGTTGGAATAACGCAAGCTCTGTTCCGCTCGCTGCCATGGTGGAGAATGAAAAGCGAACGGTTAGAGAGGTGGCTTTAGTGTACCTGTTGGGTAGGGTTTTATACACCGTGTGAGTCATGGGCACTTGTTATACTCGCTTGCGCCATGAGGTCAATAAGGTTAGAAATGCGCTTTTTTCTACTACGCCCTGTGACGGCCCTTCGTGAAAGTCCGTGATTGTTCGGTAGTGTAATGTTATTTTGTATAGGATTTCATTTAACATGAGATTTCACTAGTCAAAGCTTAAGCACAAAATGAGGACAAATAGGCCAATGAATGCAGCAATGCCCTAAATATTCTCACTTTTATACACCTACATAGAAGTACCCGGATGTAGGCGCGGACGTAGGCGAAAGCATCCCAGTACCCGGATGTAGGCGCAGACGTGAGCGAAATTCTAGTACCCGTCCATTGGTTCTTTTATCGATCGCTCATTGGCTCTTTTTCTCGACCGCTGATTGGTCCAAATGGAACTGCCCATCCTTCCCAGGTTAATTTACAATCCCCTTTTGGGGTTCAAGCTCTGTATATCGATGCCGCAACATTGTCTCCGAACCTTGCCGAAAGGGAGACCTTGGACCTTTTGACCTGGATGTGACCTTTGACCTTTTGACCCGACATTCATCCGCGCACTGCCGGTGATGACGCGCGCGCGCGTGCGGCCGGACAACCCGCGCGCGCGCGCTGCGGCCGGGGCGGGCCGGGCCGGGCCGGGAAAAACCCCGGAGGTTGAACATCCGGACGTCTAAGAGAACATTGGAACTCTTCTGGGTTTGGAGGTGAAACCCGGAAGTGACGTCACAACCCACGTGATCTGCGCAGCAGAATGGAAACGACACCCTAGTGTAGCCCCCTCACATAGGCTTCACATGGATACCTCACTCGATCCCATCGGCTCACTAGTGGCCCGCCTAGGCCCCAAAACGTCTATTTCCATACTCTTTGTCCACTGCGTATGCGCAGAGTGACGATATTTCAACCCCGCACTCACCCCATCAGATGCCCCCTCACATAGGCTTCACATTGATACCTCACTCGACCCCATCGGACCATTAGTGGCCCACCTAGATCCCAAAACGTCCACCCCGTATGGACCTATACACCCATAGCCATGCAGTATAGGCCTATGGGCCTACCCAGGCTTCGGTGACTTTTTCCAAAAATTTCACCGTTTCGCTCCGGGACCCTTCCCATCGGATTCTAAATGACGAGACGTGAAAAACAAATCCAAGCAACCCATATCACAATGAACGTGTGTGAATTTCCCAGGTTGAACCGATACCTCCCATGGCCAGCCTATGGGCCTATATACAGACCTCGGTGACTTTCCCCAAAAATTTCACCGCTTCGCTCCGGGACCCTTCCCATTGTCATTTTCTCGGCGAGACGAGAAAAACGAGACCCCACAAGCCATAGTAAAGCCCACGAAAAAAATTGACCATCCCCATACCCCATACAGGCATTTCCCTTATATTGTATAATACAGACCCCTATTGTAGGGATAAAGTCCGTGTTCCGCTTTTTATAGTTTCGGGGGAAAATCCTAATTTTACATGCACCCACCCCATTGACTTGATAGGCAGGTCCCAGTAAGCCCGGGGACCGATATTAGCCCTTTGGGCTAGAGTTGATAGGTGTTTTCCCCTATTTTAGGGGTAAAGTCCGTATTCCGCTTTTCATAGTTTCGGGAAAAAATCCTAATTTTACATGCACCCACCCCATTGACTTGGTAGGCAGGTCCCAATAAGCCCGGGGACCGATATTAGCCCTTTTGACTTGGGTTGATAGGGGTTTTCCCCTATTTTAGGGGTAAAGTCCGTGTTCCGCTTTTTTTTCCGGAGAAATTTTACATGCACCCACCCATGACTGGATGCCCCTTCATGAATGCTTCACTTTGATACCTCACTCGACCCAATCGGACCATGCAGCGTATTTCAAGTATGGGGACTACTTTTTCTCCGCGGAAGCTTTTCCCCGCAACGCATCACCGCCAGACCGCATCACCGCGAAGGAATACACACGCAGCTGGTGGCGCCCCCTGGCGCCACAGGCGCCACAGAGGTAAACGCGATGTGGCGTCCCCTTTACCTTTAACCTAGAAACAGCGCCCCCTGGTGGATGCAAGAGTTACCTCCCCCGGCAAAACAGACCTCGAAACACCCTTTCCCTACTACTCATGACAAATGGACTGGTGCATTCACCTATAATCATACTTGTCGATTCAGTAGGGTGTTGCCTATCGCTCCAATTTACCGGTCTTGCATCACCCGAGGCGAAGGGGAAAAATGGTGATCGATCATGCTCGTCACTTGACCCGGTTTGCGGTGCTTGATCACGCGTACAGGTTGCCCCACTTCGCGGTGTTCGAGGGCGCGCGTCGGTTGATCTACTTACAGTTTTAGCGGTGTTCTAGGTCTGCTACATCGAGGAAAGAGGAATAGCCCGGCCTAACGTTCTATAAACGTTGTAGCCCGAGGACACTGTGGAGGTGTGGGCATAAATAGATCGGATAAATATAGAAGGTAATTGCCTGAAGACAGCTGTGGAGCTGTGGCGGTGCTTGCCCTGTTACTCTACTCATTTACTACCCACGTTCATAAAGTTAGACCGCGGTTCGCAATTCGTTATTCGGGACCAGGTTCGTTATTCAGCGACTCATAACAGCACCCCTAGCAGCGCCCCCTGGCGTCAGATTTGGGATATGAATATGCAAAGACATAGAGCATGACATTCTCTCTTGCTATACAGAGTTTGGAGTTCAAAGTACTCATAATAAAAAAAAATACAGATTTCCATATCCGAGGAAATAATTGCTGGTCTCGAATAATGAACTGCGAACTGCGAACCGCGATCTAACTTTATGAACGTTTACTATCCTTACTAAGGTTAGATGGCCATTAATGTTTTTGTTTCACGAAAACTTCATTAAAATATACTAGGTAAATATGTAGAAAAGCCAAGAAATTTCGTTTTAGAAAAAACCCCTTAACGGTTAATAGATTAACCGCAAATCTATTTGAACAAGATATAGCCCCAGTATATCTTGTTCAATTAGATTTGCGGTTAATCTATTAACCGGTAAATTCATATGGTGAATACGTGAATAAAAGTGGTCACATGTTTTAACAATATGATACACGATACATACATAAATCCCGTTCAATCAAATTCCAATAGAACATTTCTTCAAACCGTCTCCAATAAAGATTATTAAGCTTTTCTCTATACGAGTACAGTCTGGCTTAGGAACACATGTTACTATTACATTTTTGAACGGGTTGACACATTCCCATCTGTTATCAAATCTGTAACATTATAACGTAGCTATTCCAATATCAAGAAATTTCTCCTCTCTTCTGGCGTCTTACTTTAGTAAGGGTACTATATTAAAGTGCGTAGTATAAGGGTTAGTAGTATATATCCGTGATTTA
Source organism: Hanleya hanleyi (assembly GCA_036873755.1). Classification (NCBI taxonomy): domain Eukaryota; kingdom Metazoa; phylum Mollusca; class Polyplacophora; order Lepidopleurida; family Hanleyidae; genus Hanleya; species Hanleya hanleyi. The sequence goes on along the minus strand of JAVTVY010037227.1, from coordinate 80,057 downwards.
CCACCCCATTTCACCCGGATGTAACTATGACGTCACAGGGGTCACTGAGGTCAAGTGTGGGGTGGGGTGGTCAAAATGGCGGCTGTGGGGTGGGGTGATCAAAATGGCGGCTGTGGGGTAGGGTGGTCAAAATGGCGGACTGTGGGGTGGGGTGGTCAAAATGGCGGAATGTGGGGTGGGGTGGTCAAAATGGCGGCTGTGGGGTGGGGTGGTCAAAATGGCGGCTGTGGGGTGGGGTGGTCAAAATGGCGGCTGTGGGGTGGGGTGGTCAAAATGGCGGCTGTGGGGTGGGGTGGTCAAAATGGCGGCTGTGGGGTGGGGTGGTCAAAATGGCGGCTGTGGGGTGGGGTGGTCAAAATGGCGGCTGTGGGGTGGGGTGGTCAAAATGGCGGCGCAAGGGAGCAAACGAGGCGGTGGGGAGGTCACGGGGAGAAAAAACCCTCACATTACCCTCAAAAAAACCTCTAAGCCATATAATAATAATAAACATAATCTATAGGTGTTGTACCATGTTAATAGTATCAGTCTAGCATCTGTACCACCCTAGGGTCGAGCGTTTATTGTCCCGTGTATCTCCGCAGAAAATCAACAAACAAAATGGCGGCTCCAGGATGGTGTGGGGACGCCCTTTCCACATCACGGCGTCGATCCTAACCATAGCGCCATCTGCACACACTGACGCAAGGGAGACAACTCGTGTGGCCCAAGGGTATGGAAATAGCCGTGTTGGAGCTAGGGGAGTTACTACTGGTCCAGTGGGTCGAGTGAGGTATCAATGTGAAGCCTATGTGAGGGGGCATCTGATGGGCTGGGTGTGGGGTTGAACTAGCGTCATTCTGCGCATGCGCGGTGGCCCAAGGGTATGGAAATAGCCGTGTTGGAGCTAGGGGAGTTACTCATGGTCCAATGGGGTCGTATGAGGTATCAAAGTGAAGCCTATGTGAGGGGGCATCTGACTGGACTAGGGGCTCGTGCGTTGTCACCATTCTGCGCATGCGCGGTGGCCCAAGGGTATGGAAATAGCCATTTTCAGAGCTAGGGGAGTTACTACTGGTCCAATGGGGTCGAGTGAGGTATCAATGTGAAGCTTAGGTGAAGGGGCATCTGACTGGACTAGCGGCTTGGGCGTTGTCACCATTCTGCGCATGCGCAGTGGCCCAAGGGTATGAAAATAGCCGTGTTGGCATGTAGGGGAGTTACTACTGGTCCAATGGGATCGAGTGAGGTATCCATGTGAAGCCTAGGTGAGGGGGTTACACTAGGGTGTCGTATCCATTCTGCTGCGCAGGTCACGTGGGGGTTGTGACGTCACTTCCGGTTGGGGTGAATGGGGCGTGACTTTGGGTACATGTCTAGACTTGTTTGTGTGTGTTGATGTACTGGGGGGTTTGTTTTTTTCCCCACAATGGCGTTCACCTTCGGACGTGGTTTGGTGGGTCTGCGCACAGACGTCACTTCCGGTTTTTCACTAAAACTACCTCCAAACGCAGAAGAGTTCCAACGTTCAACCCTCCGGGGTGTTTTCCCGCCCCCGCCCCGGCGCCCCGCAGCGCGCGCGCGGGTTCTCCGGCCGCAGCGCGCGCGTCATCCCCGGCAGTGCGCGCGCGCGCGTCGCTCAAAAGGTCAAAGGGTCACCTCCAGGTCTGACGGTCCAATGTCCAATGAGACAATGTTGCGGCATCGCTATAGTCAGAGCTTGAACCCCAAAAAGGGAATTCTAGATGAACCTGGGAAAGATGGGCAGTTCCATTTGGACCAATCAGCGGTCGAGAAAAAGAGCCAATCAGCGGTCGAGAAAAAGAACCAATCAGCGGTCGAACAAACAGCCAATCCAATTGGGGTACTCACGGTGTGCTTTCGCTGACGTCCGCGCCTACATCTGGGTTCTTGTACACCCGGGTAATGTTTTCTGGACATGAATGGGTTAGCTTTGGCTCCATTCTAGGTCACTGATTGGCTAATACGGTGTTCAAAGCCAGTTTCATGCATTATGCTCATAGAACTTATAGTCATAAACTATACGTGTTGGACGAGTCTCTTCACTCACCGTATACACGTACCTCAATGAAATGCCCGCTCCAAACCTGGACCAAAAAACACGTACTTGGTCTGTAGGCTGATTTCATTGGCTCTCTATTTTTACTATAGTGCTCTTGCATTCTAACATTGATGGGTTACATTTTGGCCCCATCCTACACCACTGATTTCAGTTTGACTGAATCTCCACATTGGGCATTTATGCATTATGAATAAAACACACAAGACAGGGTTTTTTGGTGAGATCTCATTTTTTTTATTCAGTGAACAACAACAACGTGAGAACAACCACGTGAAAACTGAAGCCCAGAACAAGGGGCTTGTACATTGAAAGAACTGAAGCCCAGAACAAGGGGCTTGCACATTGAAGCCCAGAACAAGGGGCTTGTAAACTTAAGCCCAGAACAGCGAGCGTGTGTACATTGAAAGAACTTAAGCCCAGAACGGGGCTTGTACATTGAAATGATAGGCGGCCCAGTCATAGACGAGTACATCGCGGTCCTCGGCCTTGGGGTACTCGTCAAACATATGTACGATGGTAGATAAGGGTCTTCCCCGGCATCGATGGTACAGGTAAAACAAGCAACATTGTCCGCACACGCCACTGGTCAGGCTTTCCAACGTTTGACTGTTCCAACACCACGTCTCTGTGCCTTGATCCATGAAGTCTGTTAAATCGGGATGGAGGGGTGGCAGGCCGTACGGGTCAAAGTATTCGCCCTGCTGTTCTGTCAAGTACACGGCCACCCAGTGCTCACCGGGCCGATCCATCGGGTCCGTGTTAAGAACGTAAGCAGCAGGATACATACGGTCTAATGGAAACACATCTCGGCCGAACACCCCTTGAAAGACCATACGTGTCTCTGGGTCATTCTCCAGCACGGTGGTTATCTGGTCTGTATCCATGTTAGATGGAGAAGTCACACAGGACGTTGCGCGCCTTGTCCACTTGAATGATGTTGTCAAACTCGGCGTAGCAGATCACATTGACGGTGGTCGCCAGGGCTCGTGCAAAGTGGATTTCCAACCGTAAGTTGCCTTGCTTGGCCAGGGCCAGCTGATGGTCGTTCTCTAAGGTGGGGTCAGATCGAAACAGAACAACGTGTATCCGTTCGCGTAGTCCTCCCGACTGATCATATTCCCTTCGTCCTGGTTGATTTGACCGGTGGCTGTAAACGCTCTGATAGGCTCGAATGAAATTCCTCCGCCCAAAGTTCGGTGTTAAGGCCGTGGCTGGCACCTGTTGTCCATCCACATGCAGGGCCACAAAATTGATGCCGAAATGTTGAAAGTCAAACGGATTCTCTGGGTAGGCTCCGCTGAAACTGGTATTTTCCACACAGGCCAGGATCAATCGCTTGGGTAGTTCCCCCAGGAACAGGTTTTCTTTGCTGGCGCCCATATTTCCAGCAGGCACAGAGAACACTTTGGTTTGTACACGTCGGATAGGGTACTGGGCTGGTTTTGTTTCCAAGGCTTTCATGTGTCCCAATTGAACGGCTGGATTCGGTTTCACTTTTCGGACATACAGGACTGCGTCTTGGATGACAATCTTATAGTCCGCTGCATGCCCCTCTACGTTAGTGGCCATCAAGGCGAAGGTCGGAGGCGCCCGTATCAGTCGGATTTTGATGGGGATCTTGTTCAAGAGGTACCGGTCTTGCATGAACATGTCTGCGTGCAGTCGACCCATCATATCCACCGAGGCACTGTTCGCAGTGAAAGCCTTCCGTTTGTTATATCCCCCATTGTCCACCGTGTCCATGTGCTCGGGCGTGTCCTTGTAGAATAAAGCGGTTGTCAGCTGAGATTTTTTATCCTCTCGGCCATACGACAACAGTGTCTCGATGTAGGCTCGATAGGGGTACGTGTTGGTGGAGTCACTGATGAGTTTGTCGCTGAGAAAAATATCCACCTGTTGAAACATCGACTGCAGCCAGAGATTCGTCGGGCCCACCGTTCCTTGGTCAACGATTCTGGTGCCAGCTCCATTGACCACCTTGGCTTTCACATACAAGTAGGTATGGGCTAAATCCACATAGGCCGTATCCGCATTACTGATGGTGAACTCGATGGGTCCGGTTTCGTTGATGCTGGAGAGCGGGAGATGCTCCACCCATAATCCTTGTTCGACAGTGGTCTGTGTGGGCGGCACGGTCCACAAATCAAATTCACTGTTGGTGGAGGGGCAGGACTCGGCGTGGATCAAGGACATGTTTTAAGAAAAGATATCCTTTGTCTTCTTCGATGTGCGTCGTCGCTGGGTCGGTCGTCGACTGGTGCGTGGTCTCGGTGGGGCAGCTCTTTTATTCCCTACGGTGCGTTGTGCTTTGGCCACCAAGACGCCTCCCGCTTCTTTGGCCCGCCGTTTCAAGGATTCTTTGGGTGCCGTACCCCCCAAGACATCACCGGCCACTTGCAGTCCACTGCGTACCGCTTGTTTGCCGATTGCTTTCACCCCACGCGTCACCAAGGGCAGGAACGTTTTGACGATGCTGCCGAGTATGTTCCCCAGTCCATGTCCTCGTTGCATGCGTGCACCGCTAAAGACCGGAAAGCCACCCCCGGCCTGTTGGGCATAATAGTCGGCATAGCTGCGTGCATCGCACTCGTAAGGTACTTTCATTATGCAAAGTGGGGAGCACGTGCTTGTCGAAAATGAAGTGTCAGCACCACTTTTCCTCGTTCGAATGCCACCGGTCGTCCCGTGTCATCTCTTATATCCACCGTGATCGTGTTGATGTCAGTTTGTCGTACGGGGAAGTAGAGCATGTGGGTGAAACTGTGGGTGACTTGACCTCCATAAGCCTTTTTAATGGGGACCACCCGTAACAGAGGTGTGTTGATATCGCCCACGATGTGGTTGTCCACCACGTCCGACTAGACGTAGAGTCCGTACATACCCGACTTCATATCCATCGGCATCTCGCCATGGTGTTCGGTGGGACCAGCGAACGTCTTTAGATCGAAACCCAGCATTTGCTGTAGGATAGGACTCAGTACGACACTCGCCTTGCCGGTGACGATAAGCTCTGCCTTGTCGTTGTGTGCGTTGTAATCGAAGTCCACGTGATTCTTGAAGGGATAGGCTTTGATGGGTTTGAAGTATTCGTCACCCCCCGTAGCGCCTTATAATGCAACAGTCTTGACAGCCCACCCATGAACTCTTTGGGGGTATCGTATTGGCCTTCGGGCAGGGTGAGTCGGGCAGTACCACACTTCATTGGCTCGCACGTTGTACCACGAGTAAGGGTATTGGATATCCACGAGGCCGCATTCCCACCGGCCAGGTAAATGTAACGGTTGCGGTAACTGGGTGACGTACTTGGCCACGGTGTTGTCAGGAAACACATCCAGCGAACTGTTACTGGGTAGGGTCAGGTAAAACATGGCGACTGAGCTGTCCTGCTGCTGCTGTTGGTTTTAATAGGTGTTCCAGGCCTTGGGCGGTTGCGTCCGGCGTCGTGTTCGTCGCGTTGACTTGCTACGTGTCACGGCTCTGGAGATGTGGGGTGTCCTGATCGAGGGTGGTTTTTTAAAGGTCTGAAAAGAAGGTGCCCGTTGTGGTGGTGGAGTTTTGGGGGGTGACTCCGGTTCCCAGTCGGCTTCCCAAGGTTGTGGTGAGAGTCGTGGTGCACGAGTCGGTGAGTCACGCTGCATAAAGGCCCAGCGGTGGGGGTTCCCCACCAATTCCTGTGGTACATGCATGTCTTTCAAGCCTTGAGCGAAGACCTCCCATCCTCCAGGATCCGTGTACGACCTGCGTTGACGCATCAGATCATTCACTAAATCCGTCATGTGGGTCCCCGGGACCACCTGATTCTGTACCAGGAGTTCGCCTTTATCATTCCAAGTCATGTTAGGATTCTGTTTCATCCGTTGTAATACCAGGCCAGCTTGTTTCTTGAACGAGGCAGGTACACTCTTCAGCACTTCGTCTTCCACCCACTGTGGGGCTGTGGGGGCTACCCCTGGTAATGGCGGCTGTTGGAACGGTGCTGAGGTCGGCGGTCTGTCACGTGGTGGTGGTGGTGGTGGTGGTGGTGGTGCTGTTGCTGGGGTAGAGCGAGTTTTGTATTGGTCCATGAACGTCATGTACCGTTGAAGCGTCTCATTGTACCGTTGTACTTTCTCACTGTCGCTTAACCCCGGTCTCTGTAAGATCTGTTGCATCTCTCCATCGAGGATGTTTATGGTCTTCACCGTAGGTGGGACAGGGTAGGGTGATTGGAGGTTTTGCAGGAACCGTGGTTCGACGAGGACCATTTTTTCGTGTGGTTCATTGTCGGCCGAAGAGTCCACCCAATACTGGACCCAACACAGAAGCGGCCAACGGTGCTAAGATGGCCCCGAGAAAGCCGCCTTTCTGTAACACCTTTTTCTTTTGTGTTTGAGGGACCCGCTTCTGGACTAAGGTTCGGAGACCTGTCTTATGCTTGGCCAACTTGGTCTTCTGAGCCGGAGTCAGTGGTACGTTGCCTTTTAACAGGTTGTACCCGATCTCGCACAGACAGCGTACAAGGTCAGGGTCCGCACCGCGTACAATGGTTCGGACCAACTCGGGTGGGGCCGTCTTCAATACACGGAGCGTGGGAGCGTGCTTCCGTACTCGCGCAGACATCCTGTACAACTAATGCCAGAACCCACAACGCTGCTCTTTTTATCTACCTCAGAGACAAAGTCAACCCTGCTGTGGTATTCATTCTTTTTATTATTCCCCATCATCAAACACACAGACCCCAGCTGGGGGAGCCACTGTGGGTGTGTTTACATTATTTTTGCATGTACACGTGGTGGGCCTCTCCGGGAAAGATGCCGGTCCGTAGTCGAAGGTGGTCGGGGGTGGCTTGCTTGAGGTCGAAGAGCATATACCCGTGCTGAGGGGTTGTGGCATCTTTGAAGGCTTCCAACGCAAACGGTGTGCGGCCGGGATACATCTGTCTGGCCAGGTGCAGCAGTTGAGTGTTATCTCTCGGGTTTTTGAAGACCACCAGGTAGTGGGCATTTAAGCTGATGTTCCGATGTTTTTTGTTTTTACTGAACAGCTTCTGCACAATGTAGATGATGCTGAGCCGTCGATGATGGCTGCCTTTGGTAAAGAGTTGGGTGACCCGTGCATCCGTCTCCGCCATGAGATCATCCAGAACCACCAAGGTGTCGGGTTCCAAATCGGCCAGGTTGGGTAGGCCTTCCACGAACGTGATATGGGGCATTGCTGCATACGCTTCCTGCCATTCTCCGTAACACCACACGACTCGAGCAATGGGTGGGGTGATCATGCTGTCGGCGTGTGGAAGGAGCTTCCTGACGAAGTGCGTTTTGCCGGAACCCGTCGGTCCTGCGATGACGCAAGTGAAGGGATGCTGCCACCCAGGGTCCATGGTTCGAGGTGTATTCGTTGTCGTGGTAACCCGCTCTTGTAAATTTGGTACGAGTGAACTGGAGTGGTGGTGGGTACAACGTCGGTCGTCGTTGTCTGTTCACTGCGAGGGATGATGATGGGGGTGGGTACAACGTGGGTCGTCGTTGTCGGTTCACTGTGAGGGATGAAATCCGGTGGGTGTTCAGACGTAGTGGGCGTACTTGGTGTAGGTGTAGAGCATGGTGTGGAGCTCGTTGTGGCTTGTACAGGGGGTGTGGTGGTGATGACTGGGCTCGATACGACTGGTGCTCTCTGTAGACCGGTTTCACTGGTGGCTCGTGTTCTCAGTTGGTTAAGTAACGTGCTGACATAGGCTACGTCGTAAAACACACCTCCGTACAACACACTCAGCAGGGTTAGCAATAGCACCCCAAAGCCCACTTGTGCTTTGCGCGTTTTGGGAGACGCTGTGTTCAGAGGCAGCTGTTGTTTGTCCATAGCACTGTGATCGGACGTGGAATGAAGGAGGACGGCAGTGGTGTCTCGCTTTATAGTCGTTTCACCTGGTTGGCAGCGACCCAGGAATTGAAGGAACTGGGCCAACCTTGCCATTTCACGAAATGAAACAGTTTGCCACGTCGACGTTCCGTTTTCAAAATCTGCTCCACCGTGTAGTAGTCTTGCTGTGTTTTTACAACAGGCTGTAATTCCGTCTCGTAAAACGTCCCCAGCAACGTTTCCCCTTGGAGATCTTCCAGTTCATAGACTCGCCGCTGTCGGGGTAGGCGCCGTTTAATCAGGAAGTGCTCATCGCTCCAGTTGGGCAAGTAACTTTTCTCGAACTTGCCCTTGACTTTACTGATCCGTACAGGGTCCCCGACCTTGTACACCGCCTTCGTCGTTCGCTGCGATGGCCTGGGGTACAAGACACGCCGGACTTGGGCTTCATTGCGTTGGGTCACGGTAATGGGGGCTCTCTCTATACTCCGATGATAGGCTCGATTGTAACCCTCACCAGTTTCGGGAGAACATCGATGTACCGCCTTGTATTCTTATAGGTGAAATATTTATACATGCGGCCTTTGAATGTCCTGTTGAACCTTTCCACCACGGAAGCCTTGGTCTCGTTGTACGAAACCTTCTGTTTCTTGAGAAAGGCTTGGAACGGTCTGTTGAGGAATTCCGTGCCTTCGTCGGTTTGCAAATATAAAGGTTTGCGCCCGGTCTTGAAGATGTCTTTGAACGCCGCTATGAGATTTGCCCCCGTTTTCGTCCGGATGGGTACCACCCACGCATACTTGGATAGGATATCGATGCACGTCAAGATATACCGATTCTCATCGTTGTGTTTGGCAAAGGCGCTCATATCCACCAAATCCGCTTGCCACTGGGCATCTATTCCTCCCACGATGACCCGGTTCCGTAGAAAATGGCGACGGACAGATCGATGTAAGGTATAGGTGTCTTGTCTTCTTAACCGATCTCGGACTTGGGCACGTTGTATCCCCTGGGGTTTGGCCGCTCGAAAGAGAGCCGACAATGCACTATAGGCCGCCGGACTGTCGGGACTGTAGTATAAGTTATCCAACACCTTCTCCCAGCGCTTCATGATGGCAAAATGATGATGCACCCTGGCTCTATCGTTTATTTATAACGGGTATATCTTGGGCCGGAGTTTCTTTCTGATTTTCTTCATTGGCTTTCACAGTGTCCATGGTAAATGACCAGTCCAACTCGTCTGATGACCGCTTGATAAGCACTTCATCCACATCTACCACGGCATCTTCCAATGCAGACCATAGATCAGGGTGAAGGGTAAAATGCACTGTACCCCCATCTAGCCGAGCCAATTGAGCAAAGAAAGGGCCGCGTCGGATGTACACATCGTGACACAAGTGGATGAGATCGCCGTCCAGTTCACCAGACAACACCCGTTTGAATTTGGTCCAGCCCTCTCGGGACAGACGAATGTGAGCCGGGCACGGTTGTGTAGGGTCCGCATCACAGATGTCTCTCACCTCCTCCATGATATCGACCGTATCCGCATACACGTGCAGGAAAACCTCGGGGGTCAAACTGAGATACGCCAGTATCATATGCTCCGCCATGGCCAGTACGTGAATGGTACCAGATTTGACTGTCTCCCGTATTTATCGGGACAACCCCGTGAGATCAAAAGGATCAGGTGGTCATATCACTGGGCTGACTGAGTCTAGCCGGGTAATCAATGGCATCGTCGTCGGGTTCATGGCTAGACAGTTGTTCATGGGGTTCTGCCGCCGATTCTCTCAGGGCACGAGCCCACTCCAACTCGTCTGATGACCGCTCGTCCGGTGTAAACAGCTGGTCCACGATAGGCATCACTTTCTCGAAGGCTGTCCACAGATCGGGGTCTAGGGTGAAGCTTCGCGTAGCATCTTGGTAGCGGCCCAGACGTGGGAAGAAAGGTCCACGGTATACGTAGATGGCATTGTCTATGTGGATGACGTGTCCATCGAGCTCGCCGCTCAACACCCGTTTAAATTTGGTCCAGCCGTCACGGTGTAGCGTAACCGTATTCGATACGGTCTCAGCGGGCGACCAGCAAACTCCACGGTCTTCCACCAGGGTGACTTTATCTTCATAGACGTGTAACCCCACCCGGGGTGTAAGGGGCAGGATGGCTCGTAGGATGGGTGACATGCTTGACCCAGTGACGATCGTTGAATGACACACACTCTGTCTCACCCTCGTATTTATAGTCCCCACTGTCAATACCACAGCGCCAGGGTCAATAGGGCACAGATTATTGTGAGGCCAACCAACCGGCGCTGGTTCCGGCGTGAGCGCTCCTGGTCCATAGCGCGAGCATCAAGGATGGCTGTCATAGTCCAGTAGTGGTGAGTGATGGCACGCCTCTCCATCGAGTGCACTCTGTGGAGGACCGCTTCTGTGAACTCGTTGAGGATCTGGCGTCGTCCCTCGGTGTCGTCGCCATCTGCAAACATGGACCGGACCACTGCTCGGTAACCCGTGAATGAATTCACCACGGTGGCATGCTGTACAATGCGAGTCGCATAGGGCTGGGTCTCCGTCATGGCTCTGCAACCGTAGAAATGAAGGTGTGGGATCCCGAGGGACGTGTTTTATAGACCATGGCACACATGTGCGCCTAGATGTAGCTCTACGGGTGTAGTCCGTGATACGTACTATTCTGATGGGTTAGTCCAAAAAAGAGAACAACACCAACATAGATTACAGATCAATCCTTTTATTATGCGTGAACATCATAGGAATGCATGTACTGACCTGTCTGTGGGGGTTTCCCACAATGGCGTTCACCTTCGTGTCTTTTCGGGTACGTCCGTGTCTTTTCGGTAAAACCCGTGTCTTTTCGGTAAAGTCCGTGTCTTTTCGGATCGGTGACGACCGTGTCTGTCATCCGGGCACTTCGCGTCTGCGCCTGCATTGGGTATGTATCAGGGTCTTCATACGCGCGCGCAATGCGGCTCAGTCGTACACCAGTACACCAGTCTCGATCCTCGACTTGGAGTAGAGTGTGCTAAAAATAGATTACCAGCTAGCGTGCTATAAAAGGGAAGCGACCTTGCCGTTTCATCAGACAGTCTGTCAACCACCAAGATGTTCATTTGCACAACTTGCCAGAAGCAGTTTACTCGTCTAGATAATTTACGACGCCACGAGGCCTCCACCCACAACGATGGACTGTATACTTGTATAACCTGCGCACGGTCATTTAATCGGGAAGATGCTTTACTGCGCCACGAACGTTCAATTCATGGGCCACCCAAGCGTCCATGCGAGGATTGTGATCAACTCTTCAAACGACGCAGTCAGTTGCTGCGACACCAACGGTTGATTCATGGTCCGTCTCTACGGTTTGAGCGACAACTTCCTACTGAAGAGGAGCCACGGAAGGTGAGATCCAGTGAAGATAAGCCCGGGGAGACGAACGCCACTGGTGATGCGATGAAGGAGAGCCCGCCTATACCCACAGTTCAGAAGAGCCTGAATATCCAGCCGGACCCCAGCGTTACGGTTTCGAGTCCTGACAACATCGAACATTTTCTGGTGGAGCCCATAAATGTTCCTAGCGATCTCTTACAGGACAACCATCCAATCAGTGACATCGATCGGCGCCATTGGTCCATGGCACGGTACTGTTTCCACCCTCAAGATATCTACAATTTCCCACTGACCAACCGCACCTGTCTACGCAGCTACGTGGAAGCCATCTTCAACGATCAAACTACGGCCTTTACATTGAATGTCGCTTTCGGGTACATCTTACGTCACAAAAAGACGGACCAGTTACAGTATTATTATCCCAGTGCCAACAACCATGTGTTTGACCAGCCGGTCACCATCATTAACCGGGGGTCACTAGAGACGATGCTGGAGATACTGGACACCGTGGAACCCTTGAGATGGGCGCATCGTCAACGCCCCAACATTCAATGGGTGGTAGAGAGGGTAACCAATGTCACGTTTTTCCTGACCAAGCTGACCGATCACCCCCATCGGTTGAATGCGTCACCCGTGCACTGATGAATATCATGCCGTACACACACTCTATGTCTACATGCTGCTCGCTGACTTGAGCTCAGTAAACCCTTGTACCTAATGTGACAATGTGTTAAATAATAAAATATGGTGTTTGATATTTCAATTTGTTTTGCTGTGAACATACTAAACATACCCAGGGCGGCTCCCCCAGCCTGGGTATGATGTAACATTGGGGATAATAAACTGTATGAACATTGCTCAACTTGTCGTTATTCATATTGGACCGTCTGACCTGGAGGTGACCTTTGACCTTTTGACCCGCGCGCGCGGGCACTGCCGGGGATGACGCGCACTTCCGGAGAACCCGCGCGCGCGCGCTGCGGGGCGCCGGGGCGGGGGCGGGAAAACACCCCGGAGGGTTGAACGTTGGAACTCTTCTGGGTTTGGAGGTAGTTTTAGTGAAAACCGAAAGTGACGTCACACACTTGCGCAGACCCACCAAACCACGTCCGAAGGTGAACGCCATTGTGGGGAAAAAAAACCCAGTACATCAACACACACAAACAAGTCTAGACATGTACCCAAGGTCACGCCCCATTCACCCCAACCGGAAGTGACGTCACAACCCCCACGTGACCTGCGCAGCAGAATGGATACGACACCCTAGTGTAACCCCCTCACCTAGGCTTCACATGGATACCTCACTCGATCCCATCGGCCCATGAGAAAACCCGCTCGAGCCCAAAACGTCTATGTTCATACCCTTGGGCCACCGCGCATGCGCAGAATGGTGACAACGCTCAAGCCGCTAGTCCAGTCAGATGCCCCTTCATCTAAGCTTCACTTTGATACCTCATATGACCCCATTGGACCATGAGTAACTCCCCTAGCTCTCAAAATGGCTATTTCCATACCCTTGGGCCACCGCGCATGCGCAGAATGGTGACAACGCCCAAGCCGCTAGTGCAGTCAGATGCCCCTTCACCTAAGCTTCACGTTGATACCTCACTCGACCCCATTGGACCATGAGTAACTCCCCTAGCTCCAACACGGCTATTTCCATACCCTTGGGCCACCGCGCATGCGCAGAATGGTGACAACGCCCAAGCCGCTAGTCCAGTCAGATGCCCCTTCACCTAAGCTTCACTTTGATACCTCACTCGACCCCATTGGACCATTCGTGGCTTCCCTAGCTCCAAAACGGCTATTTCCATACCCTTGGGCCACCGCGCATGCGCAGAATGACGCTATGTCAACCCCACACCCAGCCCATCAGATGCCCCCTCACATAGGCTTCACATTGATACCTCACTCGACCCCACTGGACCAGTAGTAACTCCCCTAGCTCCAAAACGGCTATTTCCATACCCTTGGGCCACACGAGTTGTCTCCCTTGCGTCAGTGTGTGCAGATGGCGCTATGGTTAGGATCGACGCCGTGATGTGGAAAGGGCGTCCCCACACCATCCTGGAGCCGCCATTTTGTTTGTTGATTTTCTGCGGAGATACACGGGACAATAAACGCTCGACCCTAGGGTGGTACAGATGCTAGACTGATCCTATTAACATGGTACAACACCTATAGATTATGTTTATTATTATTATATGGCTTAGAGGTTTTTTTAGGGTAATGTGAGGGTTTTTTCTCCCCGTGACCTCCCCACCGCCTCGTTTGCTCCCTTGCGCCGCCATTTTGAACCCACCACCACCACCCACAGGCCGCCATTTTGAACCCACCACCACCACCCACAGGCCGCCATTTTGAACCCACCATCACCTCCTACAGGCCGCCATTTTGAACCCACCACCACCACTCACAGGCCGCCATTTTGAACCCACCACCACCACCCACAGGCCGCCATTTTGAACCCACCACCACCTCCCACAGACCGCCATTTTGACCATCCCACACCCAGCCCATTAGATGCCCCTTCACATAAGCTTCACTTTGATACCTCACTCGACCCCATCGGACCATTTTATCTAGGGACTACTTTTTCTCCGCGGAAGGTTTTTCCCGCGACCGAATCACCGCAAGACATGACCGCATCACCGCGGATGAATACATCTTTGACCTGGGTCACGTGATATGCAAATTTGGAACTCTCCTGTGCTGGAGGTAGCTTTTTGGTCAGAGGTCAAAATACTCGCTTCTCATTGGCTGTGACCTCCACGTGACCTCCACAAAATATGCAAATTTCTGAGGTCAATGTGGTTCAATTTGCTGTTACTATACTACTTGTGTGACTACTAAGGGGTGACAGGTCATGAGTGGTGTCGTCATTGAATGCTATTCGAAGCGTTGAGTTTCAGTTAATTGTTTTATATATGATAAGTGTATGCCTACATCATAGGTTTGATACGCTTATTTCGAAGCGAGTCAGGGAATAAAACATATAAGCTGTCGTTTGTCAGTCCTAGCTGATCCTCCCTACATCCTTTCGCTGTTTGGAGAAGTCCCGCGTAATTGGAATTGACTAATCAAATGACAGAAGAATGAGGGAGTATTGGGAGTTGGCAGAAGAATAGAAGGATCGATCTGGAGTAAAACAAGGTATATTTTAGGCAATTCGCAGCGGTTTTATTCCCCATCCACCACTTAGATTCTCGGGCAAGATTCCTGTCTGATCGACCTGTTTACCGGAAACTGATAACTCAAAATAATTACAAAAAAAGAATTGTTTTGCTATAAAGAGTCTATTATTTGTTTTTGGAATTATTAAACTCCTAGAATCGAACCAATTTGCCTTTACCATCGACTCACTCACTCCAGTGATAATATTATCAGGGTAGACTGCAGCGATAATATTATCCGTGCAATCAACGATATTATAATGGTAGACTCCAACGATAATATTATCAGAGCAGTAGGTCCCCTCACTCCACTGTTGACTGCTCTGATAATATTATATTTGCAGTCTACCCTGATAATATTGTAACTGGAGTGAATGAGTCGGGGGTAAAGGGAAATTGGCTCGATTCTAAGAGTTTAGTAATTCCAAAAACAAATAATAGAGTGTTGGTCACACAACAGCAAGTTGTTCGGAAAACGACACGGCACCATCAAGTTTCATATGAGGCTCGTTGAGAGCGTAAGAGAGAGCCAGGTGAGCAGGTGCGGGGTGTGTTTATCAAAATAGTTCACAAGAAGTTGCTCCGTAGAAAAAATGGCTGCCATTGGCCTATCAAAAAAGGGTCATATAACACATTTGGAGAAGTGATTTTGCGTAATATTATAAAAACTACTAGTCGGATTTCCCTGCATTTTGGCATACATACTGTCTGCAACATAGATATTATGTCAGTGAAATTTAGGCTCGGCTGTGACTTTGGTTCTCGAGGTACAGTGGAAAGTGAAATTTGGTGTTTCCCCCAAATATGGTTGAAATTTGACCACGTAAAAGCAGATTTTGAGATCCACCCTCTTCGAACATTCAATTCCCATGCACAATTTTCTTCATTCAATCCTTTGCTTGGACTCCATGGCACGTTTTCTATACATACTCCAACGTACTAACATTTTCGGTTCGATGAAGGAGTGAATTATTCATCAAAATATGCTCTGAAACGTGTTTTCCAGCTGCCAGTCGTCACTATAGGGTGATGTGTGAGAAGACAAATGCATTTATAAAGCATTAGCATATTACATGTTATGAAGGAAACAAGTTCTGGCTACTTATGGCCCAGTCGGCTGTTAAGATACGTCTCTTCGCCAATTGTGGGTGACGGTGTTCTGTTGAACGTCAGGTTTGTTGCATATAATGGCATAAAAGGGCGTGATTAGCTTTGATCCAATACTAGGAGGTGAGCGGTGGATGAGTGAGAGCGGGGCGAGATAGATACCCCTCCTTTATTGTATGTATTTTTGAAATATTTGTTAGTACAAAAGTAGGTCAGCATTGGACGTTTAACCCGACGGTTTTGTTCCTATCTCGCCACGTATAGTTAGCCCATGGAAACTACTATAAGATAGTAGTCTCCATGGTTAGCCGAAGTGAAATTCGATAGGACCGATACAGTTCAACTGGAGGAAAACTGCGCGCAGAATCAAAGCATCTGTTAGGTACATAAGTTTGTAAGCCCTTCCAGTGTATTACTAATGTGATATTGAACAATTGCTTTACTAAAGGAAGGTACGTGGTTGCTTCCGTCTGATTAATACAACTATATTTGAATATTGTGTGACGAAAATTGAAAAAAAAAACCTTCAAGCGTCTATTATTTGTTTTTGGAATTATTAAACTCTTAGAATCGAACCAATTTGCCTTTAACATCGACTCACTCACTCCAGTGATAATATTATCAGGGTAGACTGCAGCGATATATTATCCGTGCAGTCAACGATATTATAATGGTAGACTCCAACGATAATATTATCAGAGCAGTAAGTCCCCTAACTCCATTGTTGACTGCTCTGATAATATTATATTTGCAGTCTACCCTGATAATATTATAACTGGAGTGAATGAGTCGGGGGGTAAAGGGAAATTGGCTCGATTCTAAGAGTTTAATAATTCCAAAAACAAATAATAGAGTGTTTACAGCAAATATATCACCGATCCATAACATTCGCGAGGGTTGTCAATAATTAAGAGTGAAATCTGATAATGTATTTGTCACAAACTTATCAGAACCAGATTGCGTAGATTGAATTCTTTGGAGATATTCTGTCTCCAAGTGAGACAAACGACCCTTGAGTGTGTTGTCAAAATGACCGGATTCTTTTGACTACTTGAAATTCGAATTTCGGATTCAGTTCCGTTTGTATCTGGAAATCTTTATAAAATAGCCAAAAATAGGCCCACTTGGTGGCTGAGCCTATCTGGCAGTGTTTCACCATTGTTTCTACAATACCATGCAAATGAACACAATAACAAAAATCATCATTAATTGCTGGAATTCGAGTTCATTTTTTGTTACGGTTCTCCAGACTGCAGTTCTGAAGTATTTGCAAATGACACCAACAGACCTTCAGTGCATCATTTTAAAGTTTCTAGATCGATAAATTGTACCAAAAAAATACCCCCCTCCCTCCACTGGCCCTCTCCTCCGAACCCATTTCTTTGGCAAATTTTGATAAAATGCTACACAATGGATCATTCGATTCCCCTATGTGAGAACAATGCAGCATATCAAAGCGCAGTAAATAAAGGTCGAACTTTTTTGTTTGCTTGTTTGGAGCAAACGTTAAATATATGAGCTTTGGTTATTTATTATTAAATAAGGTTGCGAAATAATTACCTATAATGCGTACACATATTTGAAGAACAATTGTGTCTAACTATTTGGCCTTCACTGACATCTTATTAATTTCCCAGTGACACCAGAAATCAGCAAACACAATCATTTTAATGACAACCAGTGGATCGTGTGTCAGTTCAGCGGTTCCTGCATACCTTTTGCCTTTATTCGCCAAAGTGTGGCCTCTGTTCGACCCTATTATAGGAGAGCAGAGTGTAACGTGCATTGGTTCAGGCTGAGAAGGAGAGACTCTGGATGATTCGACCTTCTGTCACCAGTGTGTTATTTCAACTGAATCCTGTAAACAAAATTGCTGGCAGTCACGATATGTGGCACCGAAACTGTACTTCCTCGAGAGCGGGACAGGGTGTATATGACATGGAAATATAACAAAAGTACAAGATGGATGCAAACCAGGATTAGACGGTAGGCATGCTAACTGGTGGGAAGTTTATTCCAGACTATTTCTTTTGCACTGTTAGAACAAAATGGTCGAAACGACCAAGAACAAAATGGTACGCCTGTGACCATATAAATTATGGTATAGACGTTACAACGCATATAAGGGAAGTGGGAAGAGGTGCCGACATACTGGCAGAGCCACATGACTTCACAGTATAATCTTCTGGTTAACCTATTCTAAAGCACATACCAAGAATCTAACGATTCGTGATTTGTGTTGTATCTCAGGTACGCTTTTATTGTACTTGTTAATGTGGCAACTTGAATGACATGACCACACGGCCCCTAGTACCGGCATAAGCGTTATTAGATACAATCTAGAGAGCTATGATGGAAATGCTCTGACAACTCGTATACTGGTAATTGGTGAGCTTTGTCGCTGTGACAACTCCTACACCGGGGATTGGTGAGCTGTATCGTCATCAGATGAAAATGACGGTATTTAACACAAAACGACTAGTCTGTAAGGCCCGATGTCGACCCTGCAGCAGATGGGTGACCGACCAAGTATTATTGTCTGGTCGCGATCTGACCACACTTTTTCTAGTCGGAATGACTATATATTGATTGGTCGGAGTTCGACCAGATAGTACTTGGTCGGTCACGCCCATATATTTCTTAGTCGCTTTTTTCAGCCAAGAATTTTCGACAAATTTTTCTTGGTCGGATACCCTTCGACCACAGTTTACATGAACGAAGCGGGCATAGATGTCTTGGTCGTGACCATATATTTCTTGTTCGTATTTTTCTACCAAGGATTCTCGACAAACTTTTTCTTGGTCGGAAACCCTTTGACCACAGTTTACAAGGTCGGAGCGATCATATATTTTTAACGGTGTGATACGATACTTGATCGGACGAGTAAGGTCTTGTGTGTTATTGAAATTCCTTTTGTTTTGAAATTACGAAGGAACAACGTTTTCTATCATGGGTGTAGAATGAGCCCTCTTTGGTCTCTAAGATGTGCAAGGTGTGTCGTTTGGATATATCTACATAAAAGAGTACATGGAAATGCAGACAAACTGCCTTTGTATATATCTACATGTACATATGTTTGTTAATATTTGTTTATACAGGCATTGTCCAGTCATCTGGGGATTTATGGAAGGAACAACGAAAATTTGCTCTCGTAACTTTGCGGGAATTTGGCTTCGGAAAAGCCAGTTTGGATGACAAAATTATGGAAGAAATTGACGTTTATATACAGAAGCTGGACAATTTGGATGGTCAACCATCCAATATCGCGTATTTAACGCAAACGTCGGTGTCCAACATCATTTGCTCCATAGTGTTTGGCGAGAGATTTCAGCACGACGACCCGAAATTTATCAGCTACCTTAATGTCATGAGAGAAAATAATGCCCAGACGGCGAGCATGTCAATGGCGCTTGTAGGCACGTTTCCCTCGCTAAGATTCCTTCCGGGCGATTTATTTAACTACAAAAAGATGGCAAACAATATGCAGTATATACTTAACTTTATCAGGGAAAGAATTTCACAACATGCTTCATCTCTTGATCCCGATAACCCACGAGATTTCATTGATGCATACCTCGTTAAGATGCGAGAGGAAGCAGGAAATGCAAATTCTACATTTGAAGGTAAGCAATTATAATATTATGTACAGGTGAAAGGCCCATTATATGCACCTGCATTGATGAGGTCCTTATAGATATATCACAGTTAGGTAGGACGAGGTGTGTGTGACCCTTACTTCGATAGTCATGCAGCAGGGTCGAATAGGGCCTTATTGTTTCGTCAACCCGAGCCGGCAGTACCATATTTGTCACCATACCTTTAGGATGTGGCCATTATGAAATCACGTGATGATATACAGAAAAGTGTGCAGGAGTTGAATACGCCACCATAGCCACGATGACCAAATTTTTGGAATAAAAGTTCTCCATTTCGGGACAGGCGATATGAGTGTCGAAAAATATTTTTTGTGGGTAAAATATTCCCAAAACAGCTAGATAACATGTTACAAATTTTCATTATGGCAGTCCAAGATGGCAGACTACAATGTTATATCACCATATCTCCCAATCTGTGCCAAATGGGATGGCGATTTTAAAGAAAAATCACGAAATTTGGGGAAAAAATAATCCATTGAGAATCTCGTGTGTTGTCAAACAAAAGAGGTGTTCGCTTTTTTTCTCTTCATCTTCGCTCTCTGTCAGTCTACTATCTTACTGGAGCCGGTCGGTATATTGTGACGTGATGCTCACGTATAGCCCAACTCAGTCGGATTAGGCCAAGCTTATAGGAATTTCGTATTCATATTCTAATGGAGTTACCATGCAATTTCTTATTAACTCAGCTATTTACGAACAATAATCAGTTATATTAACAAATCATCCGACTTTTAAACTACCAAATGTCTGTCAATATTTCAGCGAGGTTGTAAGAATAAGCGAAGTATTCTCTATCTGCATGTCAACCCGATGAGGTCAGTCTAGTAGGCCATGGGCCAAGTCCTGAATGATGTCTTCGCACGACGTTTCGTTGTTAATTTTTGGGGGCAACTTGGTTTTATTCTCGAAACTATTCCATGGGTATTCTGTCTTCACATGCAAAAGTTCCCATGTTTTCACGTGTACATTAGTGAGGAAATTCACGAAACAGATGGTGTCCTTCCATGTAACCATTAACAGGAGGAGAGGCATTTATGTATTATATGTTTACTAGATGTCGCAATTTCACATTTTCACTTTATCCTGAAACAGGGTGTCTCACTCCCATCCCTCTCATGCTAAATTTGCCATTTATGATGTCTCATTTCAAAATATGGCATGTTTCCTAATAACACCCTGACCCCATTCGGTAATCCCGAGCGGAAATCTAAGAAGGGGACCGATTCTACACTCGCAGACCTGCAACATGAATTTCCCATGAATCACCAGATGTGAAGCGCCGGAATTATATAGCACGCATGACTCAAAACCAAGCTACTAACGCGGACGCATGAACCGTCAATCGGCAAATTATACACATTGGATCCAAATGTATGTCGAAAATACTAATCATATAATCGTGCCTGGCTGAAATGGCCGCAATCGCAGCAGTTAATATGATTAACAATGAGCTAGGCTGTAGTATACATTGACAGAAACGTCTTTTATCCAAAGTTTGAAGACTCAAACAAATAGAACAAATAAACCAGGGGGCATAGTGATACTCCAGCGTCAGATGATGAGACCTTTGCCATTTTCCACAGAATTTGAATCAGTCCATTTAAAAAACCGGCGATAAGCCGTTCTGCCTGAATTTAGGATGGGATTGAAAGAGTCAAATATCGCATTTGAAAAGAAATGGAACTAATAGGGAAGGGCCAATATTTTATATGTCATGTCGTAGTGCTGTGTCTACAACATCAAGGCACGGCACCTTTAGAATCCCATTTCCGGTCCCATCTGAAGTTAAGTTAATGAACACTGCGCTCCATGCATTGCTTTTGGCGCGCGCGCTCTGTGCCGCTGCAGTGCATTGTTGCATATGTTCGTGATATCATCACGTTCGGACGAGACTGGCTGAAGCATCCTGCAATGATGCCTTCATGGTGCCTTTCACAGTGGAATGAATTCACCATTGCGTTACAGTGGTGAACCATTGTTTAACCGTGGCGTACCATGATTTTACTATGGTATACAATGCCCGTTCCATAAATGTACCATGATGTTTTTGACAAATCCATGGTGCATTATCACGTAAATTACAGAATGACCATTCAAACAAATAGTCTTGAAATATGGTATATATAGTTGCCGAAATATGGATCTGGGAGTGGAGCTCTCCGCCATGTTGGTCCACCATGTATATTGGAAAGTGGGCAGTAATTTATCTGATTGTCTCGGTAATATGTCCTTTCAGCAGCTTGTTTTATGAACTGTACACCTCCGCGGTTAATTTAAGGTATGGTGACAAATGTGGTGCTTCCGGTCCCGGTAACGCCCTCGTTTTCTTATCCTTGCTATAGGATCGAGCTTAGTTTAAAATTAGCGGTGCATTCGGCATGTTTATCGTAAGCTTTCTAGGGGGTTAATCATCCTTTGTCCCGGTATTTGGGAGTGGTCACGCCCAGTGTGTTTTTCTGCATTATAGTGTACCTAGATCATATAAAGTCAGTGGAGAATGTACACGCAATCTGCTGAGAAAAAACAAGAGTGAACTATCATATCGCCTCACACAGAAACGTTTTCGAGGATTTATATTACATGTTTATGACGAGAGATTTTGCATTTGTTAAGATATATAGACATGTCATACTGTGACAGTAAATAAATCTGCATTGACAGACAATCTAAGTAACCCATGCACAAAACCTCTCCAGGGATATTTGGGCTACCTCACTATCACCATTGAAGGGTCACCTGAGTTAACTTGAACATCAGATTTTTCCATCTGAAGATAATGTGTACATGTATGGTAGAATGATTATTATCTGATTTGTGTTGTTTGTTTGTTTTTTTGTTTTTGTTTTTTTTTTATCACAGAAGATCAACTCTCTAGAGTAGTATTCGACCTGTTCTTTGCCGGCACAGAAACCACATCCTCAACAATTCTGTGGATGATCCTATATCTATGTAAGAATCCAGAGATTCAAGCACAAATCCATGGGGAACTTGACGTAGGGGCAAGCAAAGGCAGAACCCCCACGTGCCAAGATCGACAAAGTCTCACATTCACCGACGCCTGTATAAATGAAACTCAGCGTTTTGCCGACATTACGCCCCTTGGTCTTGCGCATGCGGCCTCTGAGGATTGTCATTTCAAGGGTTATTTCATACCCAAGGGAGCAGTTATCATGCCATTCGTCCATGGAGTTCTTTATGATCAGGAATACTGGGGCGATCCCGATGTATTCCGTCCGTCACGTTTCCTTGACGACAACGGTGAGATGAAGAAGTTCGACTATCTTATTCCATTTTCTATAGGTTTGTAGATTTTGATTTTGTTTTCTATCCGCGATAAGAATTTCAGCAAATGGTCACCAACAGAGCTCAAGGGCTTCGTCAACAGGTCACAGCGGTTCGGTGGGGGGCGGGGGGAGGGGCTGGGGCCGTCCAGAATTTTAGCAAATGCTCCAAACTCCACATGGTTATCTCCCCCCTTTAGTCCTGTCAATCGATCCTACCTTCAGTCACTTACCGAGGGCGAAAAAAACGCCCTGGCATTCTCCGCACTGTGCGTCTTCACCAAGCCATGTAGTCTTTGACGGAGATAAAAATTGCGAGATTATCCCAACTGCTCTGTATCGCAACAACCTGAATTAACCAGAATCAATCAACTGCAGCGCCTTTGGGGGATTCGGCAGACAAAAGAAAACAATTAATCGGTGAATAATTAAATAACTGTTCACCACTTTACAACAACAATAACACTATATTGAAGATAACGGTCGTTTGGCTGAAAAAGAAATCAGCATTGTTTATTTTCGGAATCCAATGCTCACGCA
Organism: Hanleya hanleyi; assembly: GCA_036873755.1. NCBI lineage: Eukaryota > Metazoa > Mollusca > Polyplacophora > Lepidopleurida > Hanleyidae > Hanleya > Hanleya hanleyi. The sequence continues at coordinate 56,995 of JAVTVY010037227.1, read as the reverse complement.
CATTCACATCGGAAAAGTTAAATGTCTTAGTATTAAGTCTGTTGATAAGGACTGTTTGGCTGGTAAGATTCAGGTTTTGTGAAATGACGTTTTGGTACAGGGCTATATGTAAAGTGAATGAAGGCAGGGTCAAAGTACATGGCACAACGGAAGACAACCCTGTTTGGAGGTTGCAACTGCCCTACCGACGGATTTCAGGTCACAAACCTCCATTGAAGTGGGTGGGTCCAAGATTATTATCAGGACTTGACTTCCGGCGAACATTGATTGGCCATTATACCTGACTGGGCCAGAAATGGTCTGTGACGTATTTTAAAATGTTTCTATAATATTTGATTCTAAAATATATCAAAACCACCTTTTCAAATTTTAATCGGAAAAATAATCTGGGCCAGTTTGATTGGCACCTCCGATATTTGACGTAATGGTGTCGGGCTGGATGACCCTATTTCTGGCGGTCTCATCTCGAAAAAATGGTGGGGAATGTATGCTGAATTTTCCATATGTTTGAGCGGAAAGGCCAGGTTTTAAGTCCATGGTAGGGGAGTGTGTTGTTTATATATTTTCTCTTGACGTTACATAAAAAAACAACTATTTTTAGGACATTTTATTTTTTTCAATTTCAACCGCACCACGTATGGGCCAAAATTCCGCTTATCGTACCATCTTTTTTGTTGGGCATGGTTTCAGAGCCCAAAGAGTTCACAATTACAAGTTTAAGAGTGAGGGCTAACAGTAGTGGTTAATAGGGGGTACTGAATCAACGGATTATGTAATGACCCATAAAATGATGTTTTGTTACTTAATATGTCATGCTCCCTAAAAAGTGTTTTGTTACTTAATACTTGATAACCCCCCAAAAATCATGACGTCAGTTCTATTTATAGATCACGACGTCATTGGGAAAACCCGTGTTCTTTTTATAAATCTTTAAAAGACCGTTTTGATACTTCATATGTAATGCCGCACATCTATGTAGGTCAATAGTCTCCCCATAAAAAAAAGTGCAGTGATTGATGTGCATGCTCTACATCATAGCTGACTATGTCAGGGAAATTTGTGTAGACCGACACCAGAAAATTTCTATACTATCATGCATGTTGTCTTCAATTAATTCCTTTGTTGTTTAAAGGTAAACGTTTACATATACATACACTCTTTCTAAATGTTTGTTTGGCGTCATCGTCAACACCTATATAAAGGTCCGCGTGTGTACCCCTTTTCCTTCACCATGAATCAATAGGAGAGAACGCTCATCAAACTGAAAGGGGCTTCCATCACGGTCCTATTGCTTCTCATCATTCCAATCATTGTTCTATCCACCGTTCATACGTCCTGTGTAAAGTCTGTACCCTATCTACAGGACCATAATCCAACCAAAATAACCATCAGCCCCAATAGAAGGCTATGCGCTCCTACGCAATAAGTAGCCATTGACAACTATATTCGAGCTACTGTATGCTTATACACCAACGTTCTAAGGATGGATCTACGCTATTTCCTCAAAGGTAAAGCTACCATTAAAGGACTCGTTTTAACACACACTCAGTAGACCCTCATCAAAGACCGGACCCGCCTCATTGACTGCTTCCCAGACAATACGCCCTATAAATTTCGCGTCGCCTTGGACACGCGTCTCTGTTTAGGCGATTCCTGGGTGGTTGCTTTAGCGGAGATATTCATCAACAAGCAACCTCAATCCAAGCCGTTGTTACTCGTGACTTGTAATATTTGCAGCGAGACCAATAGACCGTTTTGTTACTTAATATGTATTAATCCCCCAAAGGCCGTTTTGTTACTTCATATGTAATAATCCCTGTTTTATTACTTAACATGAAATGCCTCCCCTGTTCTTTTTGTAGATAATGACGTCAGTTCAATTTATAGGTAATGACGTCATTGGGAAAATCCTTATCCTGTTTAAAGATTTTGACGTCACTTCTCGCCAAGTCGAGACTTGCCCACCCACTCCCCATAATGTAGATCAATAGATCATTCATAAACAAAAGGCAGTGAGTCATACGCATGCCCTATCTCTTGCATGATACCTAAATGGGGGGAATTTGTATACGCCCACAAAGTAGATTATATCTTAAATTGATTTTCTTAGTCTAAAAATATCCACCAATTAACTTTTGGTCATTTTAACCTTCTAAACATGTCCACCTATCAAATTGTAGGCAATTGTACAGCCTAAAAATATCAACCAATCAGATCACGTTACATCAGCCTCAGTGAGTCATCACTCTCAAACTATTAGGTGTGTTTTATAGATATCTGTTATGATATCCCCACGCCTTCGGCGTGGAGATACCGAGAGAAACTGAGTGATATCCTAAAATAACATTTTTGTCATAACAACCTTTTGAGAACACCCCCCCCCCCCCGTAATACACCATGGTTATCAATATTTTATCCATTTCCTTTCACACATTGTTAATGCATTTCTACAATTACAAGCGTCTAATCCGTCATCCATAATTCAGCCGTCGTCCATTAGAGAATATCCGCGTCCATAATCCAAAGACCTATTCCATATTCCATATAACAGTATTAGCACCAAATTCAAAAAGTCAATCATAGTATACATAAACATAGGCTTGTTTCCTGCAAGAGAGAAGCGGTCAACAGTTTTCAATGATGCCGGCAAGACATCATGATGTTCCAAAAATATCAAATCCGTATCGCTGATCAGCATTCTTAATCCATAATATTCGTTGTAAAGTCGTTATCTAAAGAATGATGTATCTCAGTCACGCTTTGATTGTGTCTGTTCATATGAGTACCATGAGGATCTTGAAGTACATGGGTTCATACGGCCCCTAGCCCCGGGTTAAGCGGGATTAGACACAAGTTACGAAACGTAGCGCCATAGATCTTGCACGCTACGTTCGTATTTTTTTATCAGCATGCGATATGTATCGCCAAATTTGAGAAACTTTGAGTGGAGGCGTTTGGTGGAATAGCCCTGTTTTATACGTTTCTGTAACAATGTTTTGTGATTAAAATCGTCACATTTAACACAGGATCTAGCAAATGCTACTAAGCGAGATATGTATACGCCATATGCAGGTCCCACTGGAATATTACTGTCCAGAAAGGGATAGTTTACGATATCGAAATTGTAATCATCTCTTTTGTCATAAAGTCGACGAGAGAGAATATGATGTGTCTGTAGGGCTGTCTGTAGTTTCCTTCAAATCCAGTGAAGGTGGATATATATCCTTCACTGCGTCATTTATATAGCGATTATCCACAGCGAGAAGATCGTCTTTATAGCGTTTGGTGAATGAGAAGGAACGGGCTTTGAACGGATCGGTTTTTGAAAGCGCCTGCATATAGTCATATTCATAAGAGAACAGATACAGGTCAGCCAACAGGGGTGCACAATTAGTACACATTGGAATACCTATATGCTGCTGATATATTGTGTTGCAAAATTTCACATAAATATTTTTAATGAGAAATTCAAGCAACTCTATAAACAAAGAAACATCCCATGAATGATATCTCTTGTATGTAGTAGAGCTAAAGAATGCTTTATGGCTTCTGACATTAATATATCTACGATCAGTTTTCTTGAACACATATACTATTAATGAACTTAGACGGTCAATAAGGTCCCGATGAGGGATTGTAGTATAGAGAGTCGAGAAATCCCATGTGGATACATGTCTGTACGGTATGTGACCTTTAGCATCAAGTTCTTCCGTAAGACATTTTGAGTTTTTCAATATCCACATACATTCAACGCCAGAGTTCTTAGAAATAGTGGCGCAATACTTTTCCCAAAATGCTTTTACCTCCTGAAGGGCCCTAGTCAATAGGGTTGAAAGAAGCTTGGTGGTGCAGCTTCTAGAACCAGCTATGAATCTAGCTTTGTATGGTGATTTATGCATTTTGGGAGTCCAGTATAGTTTTGGTATGTCGTTATGATTGGTTGGAAGACAGATACCTCTCTCCCTGAGAAACTTGTTGTGATTGTTAAATAAATCTTCCAGAGTAAATGCAGTTTGGGAGTTAGTAGGCGTATTTGATGGAGATATGTCTACACTCAATTCTTTAACCAGCACCTGGTAATAGTAATATTTACATATGAATATTATATTATTCGGAGCTTTGTCTGCTGGGACTATGACGAATTTACTCTGGAGATTTGCTAGAACTTCTTGCGAATTGAGGTTTCTCAGTACTTGTTTTTGCTTGGGGAAGAGTACTTCTGTCAATATGGCGGATTGTTTCAACGACCTTGCTCTTGGTGAGGTCCAGCCAATCAGCGAGTACTGTAGGTTCAACTTTTTGTCGCTTAGACCAATCAATAACGTACTTTTCCAATGCAGACAGGACTATCTTCTGGTCGGCCTTCAGATTCACTCTTCTTGGCTCTCTATATTTAGGTCCTTTCATCAGGAGTAATTTCAGATCCTTATCACTCACCATATCAAGAGCACCAGTCACAATATGTTTGCATGGTGTATAGATAAAGTTCGATGATTCACAATCACAACTATAGCCTCCTGACGTGTATAAGTTCCAGTCAAACTCCTTGACAGCATTGGAGTAATTGAATATTTTAGTGGCTATAGATTTAGTATACTTATATGAAATGCATGGAGGTTCTGTGAACTTAAAATAGTTTGGTACAGCGTTGCGTACCTCTGAATCATTCAGGATTCGAGGTAAATTAATGATGTCCAGTCCTTTATCTAAGTAGTTGAGTTTCAAGAAAAGCCGATCTTGAGATGTTTCGATTATGTTCACTGGACGATACAACCGAAAATACGCTATATCTTGACATACTTTACTGATTTTTGGTGATATTATATTTCCTGAAGACGCAGATTGTTGTATATCTCTGGCTATTTGATCTAAAGCTCTCAGAGATAACGCATACAGAACTGTACGTAAGCTATGTATACTATTGGGTGTGTTAGTTAAACCCACTAAGTAATTTAAAGGGATATGATCGTGAATCATCGAACTATTAAACTTTCGCCAACCATGGCTGCGATGTCTCCGTTGATGAGGTTTAAATAGTTGGGTAATGTTGGATATATTTGAACGGCGGTTTGTAGCATTGCCGAACCCACTGACATTATCATTTAAACCAAACGGAAACACTGACCCAAGTTTAGCATCCAGAATAACTCCCGCTCTCGGATTTTTCTCTCAAATCCAAAGGGGGAATCCTCAGTAGATGGATAGACGACGTCTATGATCTGAATACTAAAGTTATCCCAGCCGTGGTCGGGTCCAGAAAAATGTTTACCTATAAGCAATTGCTTTTTCCTAACGGATTTTCTGTGACCGTTCACCCTAAGATGGAATCTTTGGGTGATCTTGCCAACATACTGTTGACCACACTTCTTACAGGAAACTAAATAAATACAGTTTGTAGTAGAACAACTAAGATCAACATACGAGTTAACAGAATATGAGTTACCAGTTAACGCGGAACTAAATGAAGCTGAAGTATTAAATAGTGGACACGTGAGACATCCACGATGTCCACACTTAGAAATTTTGAAATTATTAAATGTAGAATTCGGTGCTAACCAATCATCAAGCGCAATATTACAAGGTTTGATGTCGTGGCCTTGCTTTGCTGTCAGAAATATATCTGTCATTTGGATTGAAAAAGGTCTTAGTGCATTTCGAACTATTAGAGACTTGGCCGAGAAACCTGCACTAAGGTTTCTCGGGTCTGTCTTAATCTTATTTATTTTGGTTGTATTCATTATGAGTGTTGGGTGTGCAGGGGCCCGGCCTCGGAGACAACTTGTCCACCAGCAGAATCCAGGCATACACAGGTTAAAATTACAAGCGTCTAATCCGTCATCCATAATTCAGCCGAAATACCAACCGTCACTTATATAGACTCTTTTATTACAAAGACTTTTCTTTCTATTCACAGATATTACTAGGTTCCCCGCATATGAAACGGTGGAGCCTCTGTATTAACAGTTACTATGTGTCGTCAGTGTATTGGTTATTTCGTACTTACATCTTAATCTAGCTCTAAACCTCAATACATCCCATTTCAGTTGATCATGTCGTTTCCAAGCTGCCCAGCAAGGCTTTTTTCTTGATCTTGGTTGTAAAATTAAATCGTTTGATAATTCTATATCACTCATCTTGTTTATGGAGACACTGTTGTTCTTTCATTTGAAGGGTTAGTGAGTGTTAGTCAACACATATGATTTCAATTATAGCATTTGTTAAATATATGCTAAACACGGAACAGTCTCTGTGTGAATCAACAATACAGAAAATCGCTTGCCCACCAACTATTCATACACAAAATTGTAGATCATATTAGTGTATGGTTTTTAACAGTATAATTGTTAGCAGTTGTTTAATCAGTCTGAAAATCAGATGCATGAAATAAGGGTCATTCGGTGCGCGCAGGATACCTTGGAATCTTGATTTACTTCACACAACTTTCAAAATTGCGCTGTATTTCAGCTCATATTTTAGACAGGTCGAAAATTCAGAAAAAGCCTCTAGAAAATGTTTCTGAGGCATTTTTTAGTACAAGCTGGTAACAAGTTGTTCTAGCTTATTTCAAGGGTGCTGAATCCGAATCTGCTTGTTACCAGAATATCTTTCCACGTTAACATTCCGAAAATTGCTGATTAAAACAGGACGTCAAAATAAACAAAATGTAATAATTGATTCACACCTATAGATCGGCGATCACCCTTGGACTGAATCAGGGGTCCATGAATGCCAATGAAGAGGATGAAATATTGCTATGAGTTCGTTGAGAATAATAAGCAATAAAAATGCATTACAAATTCACGGTTACAGCTAATTTGTTAAACCTACCTGGCCTGAGGGGGGGGGGGGAGGCGCGAAATGACCCCCCTACCAAACTGTCTGCGCTATCCCCGGAACGACAAAAAATGGAGAAATGAAACTCTGTGACTTTATCGTTTATCATATTGGGGTCATTTTGAGCTTGTTTGCTTGACCCCCCTGCCCCGAGCAGAGAATCATGGGTAACTTCAAGATGGCGACCACGCGGGATACCAGAGAAGTGATTTTATTCGTCATATTTCTTCAAAATTTCTGCTTTTCCGCGATGAAAGGTGGACAAAAACTAGCCCCATAGCTCAAGGGGTAACAGAAATAATTAAGCCCCCCCCCCCCCCCATGCCAGGATACGTCCCAAAAAGCCCAGGCCAGATAGGCTGAATTGAAATTGATTGACGTTGTAAGGAATTTTTTTTAGTTTCAGCCCCCTAGCGCGATCAGCATGCGATATGTATCGCCAAATTTGAGAATAGCCCTGTTTTATAAGTTTCTGCAATAATGTTTTGTGACGTTGATTGAAATCGTCATATTTAACAGAGGATCTAGCAAATGCTACTAGGCGAGATATGTATCCGCCATATGCAGGTCCCACTGGAATATTACCGTCCAGAAAGGAATAGTTTACGAGTTATAGTTATACACAAGCTGAAACTTTCTACACATAACTGTTTAGCTGCGACATACTCTTATCAGATATGCCAACCGAATGTTGACGGCTGCTCTGATGACAGTAACGTCATCACTCCATATCACCGGATTTGTACTTTTCTGTCAGTTAAACCTTCGTTTTCTTTATTTGTAGTTTGAACTTTCCTCGTTAATTCAGTCCCAGGAACACCTTTATTGTAACATGAACAGATTTAACGCTTGTGTGGTTACACCATTGTCAAAATAATTAAAATGTCGCCTTTCGTTTCAAGCGGGAGCAGGCTATACCGTTCATAGATTGTCATGGCTGTTTTCCTGAGACAGGGGTGTATTTGGATGTACGCCTGTTGAAAGTTATCCTGTCTGGCGTCTTCGATTACCGCATCATAGCTATCAATACGATTCCAGGTGGTAGGTTCTTCCTCACTGCCCTGGGATGTAGGCAGACTATCTGAGATCAAACTCTTCATATCAGTAGATAGTCTCTCAGTAGTCTCTGTTTCTGTATCAATCGGTGGACTCTCAGCAGTCTCTGTATCGGCATCCGCCCCCAAGGACTCGTCGTAATCTTCAATCCCATGTGTCACATCACATCGTAACGTCTCGTGAACGTGCTTTTCGCACTCAGAGCAACTAAAGCCATGTTGAGGGTGGAACGTCGACTGTGCGTGTTTTGGTAATACACTTGCTTTTATAGACAGTAACGCCCGCCCACGCCCAGCTTAACGCTTCAACGCCCTGGTGAAACAGCATTCTCAAAGAGAGCCGTGTCTACCCGCGGGAGACCAAAGCGACTCTCATGTAAACTGGTGACATTTTTGAATCTCCAATCTCAAAGCGAGGCAGCATGACATCATTCTCAAAGCGAGCCGTGTCTACCCGCGAACTACTTCCTGTATTAGATAACTCGCTTTCACGGCCAAGTATACATACCGACAATAATTTGTTCGCGATTGATATGCTCCGAAACGGAAAGAGTCATTTCCCAATTATATAGCCCACGTTATGTTTAGCAATTCGCTTCTAACTCGGCGGAGTCAGCAGGTCAGTGACAAGCCAGATAATCATACGCCGCCTACTCACCCCCCAAATTTTGGGGGGATGGCTCCCATTTACGCGTGAGACTCTTTCTCGCAGTAGGGAGTCTCGCGAGACGAGAATGGGTGAAACAGCTCAGAAGCTCTGATTTTCATGGAATTGACACTAATTCAGCGAAATGCGATGACATTCGTCGTTACGCCTTAACGCTCGTCTCAACGCTCTATCTTAACATCTTAACGCCTTTCAATGACGCGTTCAAACAATGTTTCGTTTGTGCTATTGCTATGATTACAAGCGTCTAGTCCGTCATTCATAATCCAGCCGTCGTCCATTAGAGAATATCCGCGTCCATAATCCAAAGACCTATTCCATTTTCCAAATAACAGTATTAGCACCAAATTCAAAAAGACAATCATAGTATACATAAACACACGCCGTTTTCCAATTCAGGCCCGAGGTTTTCAACATCGACGCTGTTCTTTCGACTTCCATATGGACCGGGTCCTTGTCCTGCAATTTTATATGGGTCACTAGGTCGGCATACTGCTGACGTAAAGCCCGTCGTAATCTGGGTGCCAATGTGTCATGGGCTAAAATTGCGGCTTCCTCTTTCGAATACCCTTGGTGGTGAAACTTGTTTTCTGTGACCCCCAACGTCTTGCTCATCTCGGCGTCCATACTTTCTTTGGAAAAAAATGCTTCCATAGCCTTGAATTCACATTGTGTTCATTCCGTTGTACGGTTTGGGATGGTCCTTCACGGTTGGGTGATTTTCCGGGACTGATTTTGTGAAGGAAGGGTACTCGCTGTGTGGGGGTGGGTTGCTGCTGCTGTACGGGTGCTGCCAGGTATGGACTCGGTGAATGGTGTAGGGATATATGACGTTGTGGTGACCCCTCTCCGGGTAACAGGTGGGTCGTCAACCGGCGTTCTTCGGGGGTATGAGCCTTTAAGTCTACGAACAGGTAACCGTACGGACGACTTGTCGCGCCTTGAAACGCCCGCATGAAATGGTCGATGTTCTGAGGATAAACTCGACTACCAAACACACGGATTTGTGCTCTATCGTTGGGATTGGAGAACAACACAACATATTGGCAGTTCAGGGCAATATCTCTGGACGCCTTCCCTTGAGGAAAGATATTCTGGGTCAAATAGATGACGGACCGATTGCGATGATGGGATCCTTTGGTAAACGAGTCAACAACGTGTGAATTGCCCTTGGCCGCACTCATCAGATCATCTAACACTACCACGTTGATCTGCTCGGGGTCGAATAAATACTCTTGATCGATATCGTGAGGAATCCCTGGGACAAAGCTCACATTCTGTAACCTTGTAGTTTCGTAGGCAGACTGCCATTGGCTATAACACCAAACTATACGGATATAGCTGAGGGGCCCTTCATCCAAGAATTGCATCACCCAGTACGTCTTTCCCCATCCCGTAGGACCACTCACTGTCATCGTATAGGGATGCGCTAATACTCTCGTGTGTGACGTCGGTGTTGGTCGTTCTTCGCGCGTATTTTGAATTTGCTCGTTATCGAGACTCCGTTCCATGAGATGGATTTGCTATATACGTTTATTATGTATGGACAGCAAATGTCTACGTAGATTAAATGGCGTGGAAAATGACTTCGAACGCAAGTGACATGCGTAAATCATGACTCTCGTCTCCACGGACAACCGGCATATAATGAAGCTTTCACAGATGTATGTCGTGTTTATATGCAAGAGCTCGGAGCTCGGGGATGGGACAGTTGGGTGCTTGGAGCTCGGAGCTCGGGGATGGGGCAGTTTGTTGTTTGGGGCTCGGAGCTCGGGGATGGGGCAGTCGGGAGCTCAGAGATCGGGGATGTAGCAGTTGGGTGTTTGGAGCTCGGAGTGTCTGCGCATGGGCGTCATATCCCTTACTTCCACGACACATCAGACCAGGCGGATGCTGTCCCACGAAATCTTCACTATGATACCTAAAACATCCCATTCAGACCAAGAATGGTCCCTCAGTCTCTTAAACAAGCCCCTACGCACCCCTAAAATGGCCGCTTTCGCTACCACTCATACTGATGACGTCACCAATGACGTCATAGATGACGTGGACATTATCTGCACCACGAGTGCTTCAATTTGACATCCTACACGGCTTATTAGTACCATGGATGGTTCATCTCTCCCCCAAAAAGTACATTCCAATGCCTTTTTTTACTGCGCATGCGCAGAATGACGTCAGTTCCACCCCATACCCATCCGTCAGTTTTGGTAATTTCAATATATTGTTTTTATATGTTTGTTCTTCTGCTCTAATAGAATCAGAAATTAAATGAATCAGAATATGCATAAGCATCACAAATGGCTGTATGACAGAAAATCGTGTTTTGGGCGGCCATCTTTGATACGCCATTTTGGGTCCTTAATGGCAAAAGATATTTTTGTAACAGCGATTTTCGAATTCAGCATACCCGAATTGTGTTAGATAGATTATTAGTTTACTTGTACTAAAAAATGCCTCAGGGTGTTAGAATTCCTGAAATCTCGACCTGTCTATTTGGGTTATACTGTCCGTCCAAGGCATGTGTTATTCATGCGACCTGTTCCGATTCCCACGCTATAATAACCAGTAAATGTTGATTTGTTTATGTAGAGCATGCACGTCACCATTTAAGTCACACACACACACACACACAAATACACACACATCTAAAGCAATTCCATTTCAACACTATACGCATGGATTACAAACGTTATGTAGATACTACGTTAATGGTGAATTTACACGTGTTTATAATGATTTTAACCGTATATTTCTTCAGTTCATCACAAACTTTCTTTTAATTCAAATGTATCTATCATTTTCTCCCATGGCTCAAAAATATATCTTCACTGCTATATATAAAAGTCATTTTGTATATATTCTTCATTTTTGCGTATAATTCAAAACACATGTTTTGTCTCCTTTTCAGCGAAAATTTGGCGCGACAATCAGATACTTTAACAATAACTAAAGGTTATTCTGTACGCGAAGGATACTTTCAAATTGTGCTATATTCTGGCTCATCTATAATTTTACGTTATTTATGAAGCCTTTGTACATTTTTGATTAATCGACTGTACGGTTGAGGCAACACCTATAACTTCACTCGACCCAATTTGAGGAGTTTTATTTTAGGTTTAATGAATAGACATAATTTATATTTATGTCCTGTTAGTTTGTAAGGATTAACAAGGTTAGTTTGGTGAAAGTCGGGGTCACTGCATGACTGTTTACTATGACACGAAGAACTGAGTGATATACAAGAAATCAAATTTGGAAATTGTATTACATATAAAGTCATATTTGCCTTCTTACGCTTAGTAGAGTATATGTGTAATTGCAAAGATGTTCTTCGTTCAATCAGTTATTAAGGAGACAAAACATGTGTTTTGAATTATACGCAAAAATGAAGAATATTTCCAAAATGACTTTTATATATAGCAGTGAAGATATATCTTTTAGCCATGGGAGAAAACGATAGTTACATTTGAAATAAAAGAAAGTTTGTGATGAACTGAATATATACGGTTTAAATCAGTATAAACACGCACATACATCTTAATCACCATTAACGTAGTTTCTACATAACCTTTGTAATCCATGCGTATAGTGTTGAAATGGAATTGCTTTAAATGCGGGTGTGACTTAAATGGTGACGTGTATGATCTACATAAACAAGTCAACATTTACTGGTTATTATAGCTTGAGAATCAGAACAAGTCGCATGAATAACACATGCCTTAGACGGACAGTATAACCCAAATATGGGCTGAAATACAGCGCAATTTTGAAAGTTGTGTGAAGTAAATCAAGATTCCAAGGTATCCTGCGCACACAGAATGACCCTTAGTTTATGTATCTGATTTTCAGATTGACTAAACAACTGCTAACAATTATACTGTTAGAAACCAAACACTAATATGGTCTACAATTTTGCGTATGAACAGTTGGTCGGCAAGCGATTTTCTGTATTGTTGATTCACACAGAGACTGTTCCGTGTTTAGCATATATTTAATGAATACTATAATTGAAATCATATGTGTTGACTAACACTCACTAACCCTTCAAATGAAAGAACAACAGTGTCTCCATAAACAAGATGAGTGATATAGAATTATCAAACGAATTAATTTTACAACCAAGATCAAGAAAAAAGCCTTGCTGGGCAGCTTGGAAACGACATGATCAACTGAAATGAGATGTATTGAGGTTTAGAGCTAGATTAAGATGTAAGTACGAAATAACCAATACACTGACGACACATATAGTAACTATTAATACAGAGGCCCCACCGTTTCAAAGGCGGGGAACCTAGTAATATCAGTGAATAGAAAGAAAAGTCCTTGTAATAAAAGAGTCTATATAGGTGACGGTTGGTATTTCTTGTAGAATGTAGATCAACTTCAGGAATGCATCATTAACAATGTGTTAAAGGAAATGGATAAAATATTAATAACCATGGTGCACTACCAGCGGCTCTCAAAAAGTTGGGAAGACAAAAATGCTATTTTAGGATATGACTCAGTTTCTCTCTGTATTTTCACGCGAAAGGCGCGGTGATATCTATGGTTGGCCATCCCTGCCACAATTCGCCATTTACAGGATGCCTGTAAATAATATATACCATGGTATAAAATGCCAAGCCTGCCATAATTCGTATTAACAGGATGCCTGTAAATATTTTGTACCATGGTATAAAATCGCCAAGCCTGCCACAATTCGTATTTACAGGATACCTGTAAATGCCAAGCCTGCCATAATTCGTATTTACAGGATGCCTGTAATTATTTTGTACCATGGTATAAAATCGCCAAGCCTGCCACAATTCGTATTTACAGGATGCCTGTAATTCATTTAGCCGTAAGTCGTAAATCTACGCCTTCTTATTATTTCCACCAATGATATACGCTTTTAGAAATTTGGTGCCGGGCTTTACACAACCTCCAAACCGGGTCATCTTCCCTTCTGCCTGTCGATCGACCCTACCCTCAGTCAATTTATATATAGCCATTTACCAAAACCTCATTTCACAAAACCTGAATTTTACCAGCCAAAAACAGTCCACATACTAAATACGAGGATATCTAATTTTGCCGACAAGGCAAGCATCGCTGATTTGTTTTCAAACAATCGACCGTTAGCCTTGATCATGGAGCCTACAAAAGAAGGGGGGAATAACATCTTATCAGTCTCACCTACCACCGTCTGTGTTTAATCCGCTTAGAACCCTGCTCAAAGAAATATCAAAGCAAGCAGGCTAGATAATGAGGTCTTAATCTGTTGACACTGCTGGTTTTATTGCTGTGACCCTGTCCTGTGTGTTCAGGTCTGGCCACTGACAGCAATCAATGCACTTGATGTCTTAAAACTCTGGTCCATTTTTCAACACTGGTTACAGTAATCTGGGCGGAGATAAATTACCACCAACCGTAAACCGACCAATCTGTAAATAATGGCTCTAGTTGGAAATCATGGTAGCCAGGAAATCAGGCTTGGGAAATGCCGTTTGGTGCAAAAAACATTGAAATCCGTTCATTACATCCAGATACATGTATATGGACGAATGAACATATATATTCAAGCTGAGTGAATTGTTCTCGTAAAATAAAATATTTTCCGGAGACTTCCGGATAATATGAATGGACACATTGGTGAGATGGCTGGCTGCTTTACATATTGACATTCGATTAGGGTGCTCACACGAGCGAAAATCGCCTTTTTAACACATTTACATTATCATGATTTAACTCCCTAAAACATAGCCGGGAGTCCCTGGTCAGTCAGCCCACCATGCATGCATGTGGTAAGATAAGCGGTCATAAAATAATCAAGGGGCTTAGTTTTATCACTGTCGGCGTCCAAATTTTGACCATTGATGTAACGGAGTCATCTCTCAATCTATATTAGGCTCCATGCCTTGATGTATTCCAAATGTTGTTGTTGTAAAGAGACGAACAGTTATTTAAGTACAGATGTGCTGCACTTGATTAATTCTGGTTAATTCAAGTTGTTGCGATACCGAACAGTTCGGATAATCTCGCACTTTTAATCTCCGACATAGGCTACATGGCGTGGTGAAGACTCACTGTGCGGAGACTGCCAGCCCTGTATAATTTACTGAGGGCAGGGTCGATCGACTGACAGGAGGGGAGATAGCCCTGTTTGGAGGTTGCGTAAAACCCGGCACCAAATTTGTAAAAGCGCATATCATTGGTGGAAATGATAAGAAGGCGTAAATTTACGACTTACGGCTAAATGAATTACAGGCATCCCGTAAATACGAATTATGGCAGGTTTGGCATTTACAGGTATCCTGTAAATACGAATTGTGGCAGGCTTGGCGATTTTATACCATGGTACAAAATAATTACAGGCATCCTGTAAATACGAATTATGGGAGGCTTGGCATTTACAGGTATCCTGTAAATACGAATTGTGCATGGCAGGCTTGGCGATTTTATACCATGGTACAAAATAATTACAGGCATCCTGTAAATACGAATTATGGCAGGCTTGGCATTTACAGGCAACCTGTAAATACGAATTATGGCAGGCTTGGCATTTTATACCATGGTATATATTATTTACAGGCATCCTGTAAATGACGAATTCTGGCAGGGATGGCCAATCATAGATACCATAACAGATAGCTATAAAACACAGTTAATAGTGTAACAGTGATGACTCACTCGTGGCTTCCAAATTCAGGTGTTATAAACCGTGCTTTGATTGGTTGATATTTTCAGACTGTACAATTGCCTACAAGTTGATAGTTTGATATGTTTTGAAGGTTGAAACACCCAAAAGTTAATTGCTGGATATTTTGAGACTAAGAAAATCAATTTAGGATATAACCTACTTTGTGGGAGACAAAAATTTCCCCTATTTGGATATGATGCAAGACATAGGGCATGCATATGACTCACTGCTCTTTGCTTATTGATATGCACTATGGGGAGTGCGTGGACAAGTATCGACTTGTCTAGAGGTGACGTCAGACTCTATAAACAGAACAGGGATTTTCCCAATGACGTCATGATCTATAAACAAAAACAGGGAAGGCATGACATATTAAGTAATAAAACAGAGATTATTAGCCCACCATCACCAGATGGTGGGCTGTTCAACTCGCTTTTCGTTCGTGGCCCGTCGTCCGTCGTCCTTCGTCCATCAGTCAGTCAGTCAGTCCGTCCGTCCGTAAACAATTCTTGTTATCGCGATTTCTCAGGAACTACTTTATGGATCTTTCTCAAATTTGGTACACAGGTTTCCCTTGGGGTCTAGTTGTGTAAGATGCCTTTTTTGTTCCGATTTGAAAATCCAGTATGGCCACCAGGCAGCCATCTTGGATTTCTCCATGAAACCTTATCGCGATTGGTGAAACTACCTGTACAAACATCTTTCTGTAATTAGAAAATAGGTCTCCTTGGGCCCAGTTTCAAAGATACCCTGAACTGATTCGAAAATCCAATAAAAGGTCACCTTCATAGGCAGTCAGCTATCTTCCTGATTTCCCCATGAAAATTTATCGTCATTTCTTAGAAAGTACTGCATGGATCTTTCTGAAATTTGGTACACAGGTAGTTGTGCAAGATACCTTTCCTGATCAGATTTGAAAATCCAGTATGGCCACCAGGCAGCCATCTTGGATTTCCCCATGAAACTTCATCGTCATTTCTCAGGAACTACTGCTTGGATCTTTCTCAAATTTGGTACACAGGTTCCCCTTAGGGTCTGGATATGCAAGATGCCTTTTTCGGTCCGAATCGAAAATCCAATATGGTCACCAGGCGGCCATCTTAGACTTCCCCATGAAATTTTGTTATCATGATTTTTCAGGAAGTACTGCCTGAATCTTTCTCAAATTTGATACACAGGTTCCCCTTGTTGTCCAGTTGTGCAAGATACCCTTTCTGGTCCGATTCCAAAATCCAATACGTCCATCAGGCGGCCATCTTTGATTACACCATGAAACATTGTTATTGTGATTTCTCAGGAACTACTGCATGGATCTTTGTTAAATTTGGTACACGTGTTCTCCTTATCGTCTAGTTGTGCAATATACCTTTTCTGGTCCGATTCGAAAATCTAATATGGCCAACAGGCGGCCATCTTGGATTTTCCCATGCAAATTTGTTATCGTGATTTCTCAGGAAGAACTGCATGGATCTTTCTCAAATTTGGTACACAGGTTCCCATTACGGTCTAGTTGTGTAAGATACCTTTTTCGGTCCGAATCGAAAATCCAATATGGCCATAAGGCAACCATCTTGAATTACCCCTTGAAACATTGTTATCGTGAATTCTCAGGAAATATTTCATGGATCTTTCTGAAATTTGATACACAGGTCCCACATGGGGCCTAGTAGTGCAAGATACCTTTTCTGGTCCGATTCGAAAATCCAAGTTACGCTTCAAATTAAGACGGTATTCTCGAGTTGTGACGTTGCATCACAAGAGTCAGCAGATCAAACGGTGGTGTATATTCTATATATTGACTATAGAGAATATCCATACCTTCACCTTCCATATCAAGGAGTTCAAATAATTCGGAATTAAAATGTATTTCTTCAAATTTTAAATCAGTTTCTTTAGTCCATGCAGTAGCGAGTGAACTGCTCCACTCTTTCGTCTGCCGGCGGGTCTGCTACATGAAGGGACGTCACTCTTGTGACTCAACGTCACAACTCGACAACTGTAGACTACTGTTTCGATCCAAGGGAGATAAACAGGATTCAGGCACTTTCGAAGTTTCAACAATACTGCGCGGACCGGATCCCTTCAGTGTTAAGTATTGTACCATCTTACTATTTTCGAGCATGGTGGATATCTCAAACTAGCCCAGTAAACAGAACAGAATTAGCATTCGTTCCTAATTATAAAATCTTAAGTATGTTTCATAGCTCATGCCAAAGTGTCAAAGAGATTGGTTCTCGCTTCTAGTACCCAATGATGGCACGTGCAAAAAAATAAATAAAAAAAATACTACAAAACAAAGGCGAAGGATCCTCCGTACATGTACATTCACTTCCAGACTAACTTTGCTCATTTCTCTTGTATTATAACAACCGACATAAGTACAGTTTCTAGAAATCTTGAAACTCCTGAAACTTAGATTATATCTTGGTGTTTTTCAGTGTCCCTTTTCCGATCCTTTTCGCTCAGATTCGAAATTCTGTAAACAAAATTACAAATCAATCGTTTGTTCTTAGCAACAATGGACAAAAAGATCCTCTAGTCATTAGCTTACAATTATCGGACAATGGTGGGCGCCAAGATCCTTCAGGATCTCTCGTTACGTATGAAGTAACAAAACGACCTTTTCAGGATTATTACATATTAAGTAACAAAACGGTCTATTGGTCTCGCCTACGAAGGATTCGGCGCAAATATTACAAGTCACGAGTAACAGCGACTTGGATTTGTATTGAGCTTACTTGTTGATAAATATCTCCGCTAAACCAACCACCCAGGAATCGCTTAAACAGAGACGCGTGTTCAAGGCGAAGCGAAATTTTTAGGGCGTATTGTCTGGGAAGTAGTCATTGAGGCGGGTCCGGTCTTTGATGAGGGTCCACTGAGTACGAGTCTCTTAATGGTAGCTTTATCGTTGAGTAAATAGCATACATCCACCCTCAGCATGTTGGTGTATAAGCATACAGCAGCCCGAATATAGTTGCCAATGGCTACTTGTTGCATAGGAGCGCATAGCCTTATATTGTGGATGATGGTTATTTTGGGTGGATTATGGTCTGTGGACAGGACACAGACTTTTACACGGGACGCATGAACGGTGGATAGAACAATGATTGGAATGATAAGAAGCAATATGACTGTGATGGAAGCACGTTTCAGTTTGACGAGCCCGTTCCTTCTCATTCACCAAACGCTATATAGACGATCTTCTCGCGGTGGATAATCGCTATATAAATGACGCAGTGAAGGATATATATCCACCTTCACTGGATTTGAAGGAAACTACAGATAGCCCTACAGGCACATCTTATTTAGATCTCTATCTCTATAAAAATGAAGCGGGCATTCTCTCTCGTCGACTTTATGACAAAAGAGATGATTACAATTTCGACATCGTAAACTATCCCTTTTCTGGATAGTAATATTCCAGTGGGACCTGCATATGGCGTATACATATCTCGCTTAGTAGCATTTGCTAGATCCTGTGTTAAATGTGACGATTTTAATCAACGTCACAAAACATTGATGCAGAAACTTATAAAACAGGGCTATTCCACCAAGCGCCTCCACTCAAAGTTTCTCAAATTTGGCGATACATATCGCATGCTGATAGCAAAATACGAACGTAGCGTGCAAGATCTATGGCGCTACGTTTCGTAACTTGTGTCTAATTCCGCTTAACCCGGGGCTAGGGGCCGTATGAACCCATGTACTTCAAGATCCTCATGGCACTCATATGAACAGTCACAATCAAAGCGTGACCGAGATACATCTTTTTTTAGATGACGACTCTATAACGAATATTATGGATTAAGAATACTGATCAGCGATACGGATTTGATATTTTTGGAACATCATGATGTCTTGCCGGCATCATTGAAACTGTTGACCGCTTCTCTCTTGCAGGAAACAAGCCTATGTTTATGTATACTATGATTGTCTTTTTGAATTTGGTGCTAATACTGTTATATGGAAAATGGAATAGGTCTTTGGATTATGGACGCGGATATTCTCTAATGGACGACGGCTGGATTATGAATGACGGACTAGACTTGTAATTCTCTCGTATTGATTCATGGTGAAAGAAAAGGGGTGTACACGCGGACCTTTATATAGGTGTTGACGATGACGTTAAACAACATTTAGAAAGAGCGTATGTATATGTAAATGTTCAACTTTAACAAACAAAGGAATTCATTGAGGAGGGAGGGAGGGAATTTGGCTTAATGTCACAC
Source organism: Hanleya hanleyi (assembly GCA_036873755.1). Classification (NCBI taxonomy): domain Eukaryota; kingdom Metazoa; phylum Mollusca; class Polyplacophora; order Lepidopleurida; family Hanleyidae; genus Hanleya; species Hanleya hanleyi. Next base: position 37,525 of record JAVTVY010037227.1, on the reverse strand, counting down.
TCAAGTTTGTTTCACTCATATGGTGACAGTCAGTTTGGTTGGTGGAGGAAGCCGGAGTACCCGGAGAATTCATTGAAGACTACATGCATGATAGTATAGAAACTTTTAGGTGTTGGCGTATACAAATTTCCCTGACATAGTTAACTATGATGTATATGCAGAGCATGCACATGACTCATTGCTCTTTGTTTATGGGGAGACTATGGACCTACATAGATGTAGGGCATTACATATGATGTATTAAAACAGTTTTTTAGGGATTTATGATCGTCATGCTTTAGAGAGCATTACAAATTAAGTAACAAAACACTTTTTCAAGGAACATTACATATTAAGTAACAAAGCACTATTTTATGGGTTATTACATAATACGTTGATTTAGAACCCCCTATTAGCCACTACTGCTAACAGCTCCAGAGCATCGGAGGTGAGGTGATGGCTCTTTGAGACCAGGCTGAATACTACACGTTTCTCTGTTCACTGACTGAACACACTGTGTTTTCTCTTCAAACGGGAGATGCACATTTCATTGGAATAGCCAAAAAATACACGCATAAGGCGTAGACTGGGATTGAGATGGTAAAAACTAGAACTGTTCATATATGAAGTGACAAATAGATGTTTCACGTGGCATTTGGTAGAGCCAGACAGCCAAGGAAGTGAAAATGAACTTTTCCGTTGTTCTTAACTTTGAAAGTTTTGTACGCCAAATTAAGTTTATAAACGAAGAGAACTGCACACTGGTCCAAATCCAGTACATATTTGCCACAAAATTGAAGCAGTAATACAGCATCATATTTTTATATTTCTGACCGGCATTCTGGCCCTACCAAAACCGCTGTGTATAGACTAAATGAATCCTCTCTCAGAAGAGTTCCAATTTCATTGGGACTACACTGTAACCCAAAACAAAACGTATTGGCTCATGAAGATGGCTATTGAAGATAGGAGATGGGATTCGAGTGGCCTTAGTCAGAGAATGTAATTCTCCGTCTCGATACAAACTTAAATCGATTGTATTGACCAGCTTTACCACTTACATAGTTGTCTTTATATTTTCCTTCATAGGTCGACGACATTGCCTGGGAGAGTCGCTGGCTAAAATGGAGTTGTTTCTTTTTCTGACTTCGATGCTGAAAAATTTCACCTTCAGTTTTCGGGAAGACACCCCACCCCCTGATGGCAAGGGAGTTGCTGGCATCGTTGTTGCACCTGCGCCATACGAGGTGTGCTGTCGGCGAAGAACTGTAACAAAGTAACTAGCGGTACATGTATTTCAGCTAATTATGCACAAGACTGATCGTACAACCCTTCCATTAGTATTCAGTAAAAATGGGTACTTCTGCGATTACGGTACTGTTCTATCACAATTTGTAACACAATCGTGACAATACCATTTACTGTTGTCAACACATCGCCAGTGGAACCACAAGCCGCAATCACATGTACAGTCGCATGCAACACTGGCTGCTGTGTTGTCCGACAAACTTTCCACTTCCTCAAGAACTTGACCACACTTTCCACAGAGATACTGGTTTGTAATCGAACTCACATTGCTGATCAAAGATTTCTTTGACATCCCCCTCTGACCTGTGGACAACAGCCCTGTGTTCCTACTACATGATGTACCCAGTAATTGTGAAGCAACAAAATGTACATAAAAGAAATACAATTTATGATACAGTTAATTCCAGTATTCTTTGTTGAAGCTCAATTCGATGATAACACAGTCTTGTCCATTGAAGACCAGAAAATGCAGGGTATCTATTCCTGTCACTGTACCTGAGCATAGTAGGCATGACTTGTTTTCAGACGGAGATCACCATTGCAATCCTCTATGTAATCCATACCAGCTATAGTGCCTTCATTTTGTAACATTGTTGGACATTTTATTTCAACAAGGATACTTCCATGACATGCACAGCAGCCAATTCTATCTGGACTGGCACCTAAAAAGACCTGCTTCATGTGAACATAAAGCCCACATTTGCCTAGCTCATATTCAGAATGATTTTCTTTCATGAACCTTTCATGTTGTCTAGCAGCATTCCCTTCCAGCATTACCCTGGAACTTTGTGCCTTTCATAATATCATTGACCAAGTTGATGTTGGCCTTCCTTTCTGAGTCACATATTTCTGAATCACGTTCACTCGTCCAACTATTTGCTAGAAATTGGAAGAGGTTAGTAGCCCTTGTGTATATAATTTTCATTTTGTTGATCGAGACTGTTCTCTTGTGGACTCTTCTATTGCAGCACGATCATGCGCACTCCATTTCAGTGAATCTGTCAATTTTCTTGAGTCTGGGGAACTTGCATTTTCCTTGTCAACAGATGCAATGAACAACTCTGATTTATCTTTAATTGTCATAGCCTCGTATTTGTCCTTTACTTCGACTTCTTTTGCTGGAACAATAATGGGATCATCATACACGAGTTCATTTGGCAGCTGAGCAGCACGTGCATGTACAGTGTTCGATGACTGATGATCTGTAGGTCTGTATTTCTCTGTCATAGCTGGTGCAATAGCCTCCACTCAAGGTACAGCTGGATATTCCAAGCTAAGTTTGTATCTAAGTTTGGCAAGGTCGTCTGCTAAGGGATTGAATTCATTTGCTCGAAACCGTTTCTTCTTTTTACTACCATGCACTGCTTTACTAACAGAAACACCTTTGATTACCTTAGGTGAAACAGCTGTACCCTTTAGAACAATCCACTCGCACAGCCTGTGAGTGGTCGCATGTTCATCAGGGAGACTTTTATATCCTGTGCTCACGAAGTCCTCTATAGCAAAGAGTAATCTAGCAACGTGTGTGCAAACTTCGTCAATCGGGCGACACAACTGCGTGATCTTCCTTTACCGCCACAATAACGTCATACTGTGTACAAGATGTGTCTCCAGAGGGATTGGCTTTACATTTCAATGCACAGAATTCATCAGTGCCAGCTAACCCATTGAAAGGTATGTCAACAATGTGTCCGGATTCCCACATATCATGTGATCTTAACGCCTTGTAACGCTTCATAGATTCAACTGTATAAGCTTCGCATTTTCCGTGATCTTATCTAACAGTTATGTCATGGGCAGCCAACAAGTAATCATTCATAGAATTCAATTTTATTTCTGGTACCCCTCGTATATCTTTGGTCCAGCCGTCGAACATGCTCTCAACTTAATGTAAAATTTGTTAAAATGGATCACTATTTGTGTCAACAGAGACTGTAGTTGCGACGGCAAGTTGTGATGCCAAAACAATCAGTTTCTGTTTCCGTTTCGCTTTTGTGGAAAGTACATAACTCTTTAACAGTATGTTCAGTTTACCATTTGTCAGGTTTGATAAATCTCGAAAATTTAATGGAACGCGCACCTGCAATACAAACATTAGAAGAATGTTTCCCGACTATAGGAACATAACAATTAAAAAGGGTGGTGAGATGGTTCTTGAATGGTTCTTATATTCTTTTTACCGGTCTAGAAGCCAAACCGTTGCATCTAGAGACTTCAAATTTGGAGCACAGGATTGTTGTGTGGTCGACCACAAGCCTATAGAATTTGGGCACATTATGTTTATTGTTGTGGTTTACATGGCAACATCGCACAAAAGGTCCATATGACGCTGTGAACGTGACAACTCAGTAAACTTAGATATATCACGGAATATTATATCTAAATTCAGTCCTATATAAATCCCGTGCGAATTTGAAACTAGTATTGTTAGCCAATCTGGTGGATAGCTTGTTGAAACAATTTCAAAATCACGCCCGCAGTAATTACATACTGTAGCACGTGGTCTAATATATAAACATTATCCTGAAACAGTATCCAAATATGGCATCATTTCCAGAGAGTGTGCGGGGAAAACCGTAAAGATCAAAGAGTTTACTCCTGCCGAATAGTCTGGCTTTGTTAGGGATAGAAAATATCAAAAGATTGTGCCGTGCGAAGATGCTAATCTCCGTGAAGTAAACGCCAATCATTGTCAGAGAGAAAAGGTAGAAATGGTCGTGATTGGCTTATTATGGGATCTCGTATAATATCGGCGAACATTTCGAACGAAGTTTTCATAGCGTTACGTCTAGATGGTTTACCTAGATTGTGAACGTGATAGAAGGTAAACCACATGCCTATTGAATTTGGGTACATGGCGGTGATTTTTTTGGTTTCCATGGCAACGTCACGCAAAATGTCCATATAACAATCGGAACGCCATAGAAGCCTAACCGTTGTAGCTAGAGACTTCAAATTTGCTATGTAGCATTGCTGGGTGGTCAACCACAAGTTTGTCAAAGTTGGGCACATTGTGATGATTTTTGTGGTTTCCATGGCAACGTCGCGCAAAATGTCCATATGGCGATGTGAACGCGATAGAAGCAAAACGGTCTCAGCTAGGTACTTCAAATTTCGCATGCAGGATTGTTGGGTGCATGTACGTCCGGTCGGTCGTCCGGTCGTCAGTCGTCAACAATTCTTGTGATCGGTCTAGAAGCCAAACTGTTGCCTCTAGAGACTTCAAGTTTGGTGCACAGGATTGTTGGGTGGTCAACCACAAGCCTATCGAATTTGGGCACATTGTGATGGTCTTTGTGGTTTCCATGGCAACATCACGCAAAATGTCCATATGAAACTAATATGATAGCATTTGGCTAATTTTCTTACTGTTACAGAGACAGTGTGGTCACTACTTATGTTCATGGATATACATGTAAATACCTCATTTGTCATAACTGTAGTGCTTTAACCTACATGTGTTAAAGTACTACAACCAGATGGTCTCAGTAAATAATGGTACCGTAGTCGAAGAAGTTCAAGTCAGAATCTGGCAGCTTTTAAACATTTCTGTATACATTCTCAAATACAATACCCTTACTGAATTGCTTTTTAACATTTCTGGCCATTGCTTGAAAGATAAATAAAAGATACTTTAATGGGGTACATGTACATCAAATCGTTAGCATGATCAGCGGACCATAGAATTGTGATCAACTACTTGTGACTACATTTGTATCATGTTATACATATTTGAACTGAATTGAATTACAATTGAGAGTAATGTGGGGTGCTGTAAAATGGGCAATTTGACAACCCTGCAAAATAGTTATTTAATTGATGTTGAGAATAATGTTGGGCATTGTACATGTAGGTCAATTAGGCAACTTGACAAACATGATGAATAAAAAATTTCAAACTCATACCCATATCTCATTCAATATAATCAATTGTGTATGCCATCATACTGTAACGGTTTTCCCCTTTTAAGTGGTTGGTAGTCGATTAGTTACCAAACTGTAACACTTTCTGGTATCTTAGGTCATGGAACTAATCAACCAAATAATACGATTTTTGCTGCCACCAGTGACGTAAGGTGTCACAACCCATAAATTTAATATCTTCTCAATACACCTCTCTCTAGTAGCTTGGTCAATGATTCTGGAGGCGTACCGTTATGGATCCGCCTGGATTACTGGATACTCTGGGTATTAAGAGCCAGTACTGGGTTTTTATCTTCTCCAAACCATTCCAGGTTCTCGCCCAACGATATCGGTAAACGTAAACAGATAATCTGAAACACAGCTTTCTTTTAGTGCCTCCAACAGCACTAGAAGATATCTTCAGCAACCCTCAGGATATCCGCAGGATATCACAGGATATTTGCATGCAGGATATTTCTCAAGTAAAATACCAGGGATAGAGTATGGAATACCATAAGATAATGTCTAGGACGGCTTGGGTCCATTTAAGATGACGGCATGCATATGATCCATGGATATTCCCTCGGGATACTCTCGGGATACTGCAGGATACTACGTATGTTAACATCTCATTTCGTAGGATGCCAATTTGCAGGATATCCAGCATACAAGGGAGTAGGATATCAAGCAAGGATAACGAAGTACCCTTTATCGCTATACCAGAAGGATGTCGTATTTTGCAGGAGATCCGGTTATCATCCATCTCACTCGTTAAATGGAAATCTGCAGGATACGCTTCCTTTCTTCAACTCAACACGAATCACCAAATAACACCGATTTCAACAACAATGAAATTTATTATTTGTGAACTGGACGATATATTATTTGCAGTACATACACATTATTAATTGTCTCACTGATGCGGTGTACAACAGAAAAATAAATCGGGGTGAGTAAGCTTACATGATGCTTCTCATATTTGCATATATTGAGATTGGATCTCGGAAACTAAATATGCCTCCCCAAGACTTCCATACATCCTTAAGGATAATAGTGTCAGAAAACTTATAAAACCTATAGCAATAGGCAGTATCATCTACGCATAAGAGGGCGCTTCCACCTGCCACCCGCAACTGACAGTATCGTCTCTATACGAGCATTATTGTCCACCTGCCACCCACGACTGGCAGTGTCATCTATGTACGCAATAATTTCCACCTGCCACCCATGCTTGGCAGTGTCATCTCTGTGCATATTAATTTTCACCTGCCACCTACGACTGGCAGTATCATCTATGTGCGTACGTTGCAGGAAATACCAGACCCGAGGGGGATATTCAACATTCTTCATTTTAAGGAATTTTGTATCCTTAAGTATATATAGGAAATAACTAGCCATCTCCCATACATATCCTATTCATGACATTTAGAAATCACAGTAAACTTTGACATCTAAATTCAAAATCTTGACTCTCGGGTATATAATCGTCTCCAAAATGTAAATTAACCAGTCTAAACTGTTGTTTAATCTGTAAACGGTATAAATTTGGCTTAAAATCCTCAAATGAACGAGTGAAATCATCCTGTAAGCACAAATTTGGAAATGATCCTTATTTCAGGATGAGGATTCATCCTTATTTCTGGATGAGGATTGATCCTTATTTCAGGATGAGGATTGATCCTTATTTCAGGATGATGATTGATCCTTGTCTCAGGATATAAGTATTTCATCCTTATTTCAGGATATAAGGATTTCATCCTTGTTTCAGGATGTAAGAATTTCATCCTTGTTTCAGGATGTAAGAATTTCATCCTTGTTTCAGAATATAAGGATTCATCCTTGTTTCATAACAAAGATAAGAATTTTCCCTAAGACATCTCCCATATATTGGTATATCAATCATCTCCCATAGTGAAGGTGTGATGTTACGTCGTCAACAACAAGGGGCAGAATGCGATGTACCTACCGTCATCTAAGATCATATAGACCGCCACAAACCTGTTTACATCACGTGGGCATCTACGGAGATTTTGATTGGCTGAACACTGAACGATTTCAAAACCTGCGTTGTATCAGCTGATTAGCTTTTACAAGCCACGAAAAGTATCAGAAAAAGCGGCCCTAAACTAGAAAACTTCTATGTAACAATGTCTTATTCTTCTCCAGACATGTACAAAATAATCTGCCCTATTTTTTCATACAAGTTTTGGAACGCTACGATGTCAAATTTCCATATTCAAATACTAACAAGCACACAAAGCTGGCGACGTAGTTGTTCTTCTTTTCTCCCGTCTCTGAATATAGAAAACCAAACTTGGCATTGATACTTCCACAGCAAATTACTTGCATTCTTATCGCGAACTTTCAGCTGCATGAGCGAAGTTTCCATCTCCACATCGCCGTGCTACACGGATAGGGTTAGTTCACATGGTGTATAAAGTCAGCTAACCGTTACAGAGTAGGAATAATCATATGAATCGGAATACTCTCGTGGATATTCACATCATCATCTCAGTTGCTGGAAATTTCTTAATCCAACGTGCAAAATCACACGCAGAAACACCTGATTCCGTTTCAGTAGGGCCGTGCGAAGCATCCTCGACCATATATGTTCGACCTGCCAGAAATCCCGATAACCACGTGTCTCAGTTGTCCCGTGACGTCGATGGCCACGTTCTCGATCTCAGAATCTGCCGTCAAACACGTATACTGTGGATTAGCCAGACATTGGCCCTCCGAAGCAGGGCCCAATGCTATAGGCTAAGGGAAAAATATGTTCACAATATCAAACAATTTGGAACATTTATTCCGAACAGTTGTTTTCTGTTTTTGGGTCGGCACACAGCAGACAAAAACAGCCCAGAACACTGTTTTTACCTCCGTCGATCAGACGGAGGTCTAGGAATGCAACGTGAAATCTCTCGCCAAATAATTGTCATATGGGGAACCTCACTATTTCAGGATGAGGATTGATCCTTATTTCTGGATGAGGATTGATCCTTATTTCAGGATGATTGATCCTTATTTCAGGATGAGGATTGATCCTTGTCTCAGGATATAAGTATTTCATCCTTATTTCAGGATATAAGGATTTCATCCTTGTTTCAGAATATAAGGATTCATCCTTGTTTTATAACAAAGATAAGAATTTTCCCTAAGACATCTCCCATATATTGGTATATCAATCATCTCCCATAGTGAAGGTGTGATGTTACCTCGTCAACGACAAGGGGCAGAACGCGATGTACCTACCGTCATCTAAAATCATATAGACCGCCACAAACCTGTTTACATCACGTGGGCATCTACGGAGATTTTGATTGGCTGAACACTGAACGATTTCAAAACCTGCGTTGTATCAGCTGATTAGCTTTTACAAGCCACGAAAAGTATCAGAAAAAGCGGTCCTAAACTAGAAAACTTCTATGTAACAATGTCTTATTCTTCTCCAGACATGTACAAAATAATCTGCCCTATTTTCTCATACAAGTTTTGGAACGCTACGATGTCAAATTTCCATATTCAAATACTAACAAGCACACAAAGCTGGCGACGTAGTTTTCCGCGAAGTATGAAATGTGCAAGAAATACCTGATAAAATAAGGGTCGTCCTATTGTCAGGCCTGTGTCAAGCCTGTGGCAGGCCGATTGGCAGGCCGTGTCAGGCCGGCTTATATATACGGATTACTTGCTTTATATACGAAATTAAAACTATTTGTGGATCTTACTATAACATTTATACATTTCTGCTTTTATCTGTTATATTTTTAGGCATGTATCGGCAATTATAAGCCCCGGAATCATCGATTCACTCTTCCACGCTCGAAATCTTGGTCCGTCCAATATGGCGGCCAAGCCCAGGAGGGGTATATGTAAAAACCAGACTTCCAGATACCGAGCGGGATTTCATTTTATTATTCAACCAAGTGAAAGCCTTTCGCAAAGATAATCTAGTGAACTCTGTAAATTGTATTGAATTGTTTTATTTCAATAATAATAAATCGATTTTGGTTTTGACATATACCCCTCCTGGGCTGGTCGGCCGCCATATTGGACGGACCAAGATTTCGAGCGTGGAAGAGTAATCGATGATTCCGGGACTTATAATTGCCGATGCATGCCTAAAAATATACCAGATAAAAGCAGAAATGTATAAATGTTATAGTAAGATCCAAAAATAGTTGTAATTTCATATATAAAGCAAGTAATCCGTATATATAAGCCGGCCTGACACGGCCTGCCACAGGCTTGACACAGGCCTGACAATAGGACGACGGGTCGACTCTGTCATACGACTCTGTCATAAATTCTGCCGATTTTGAAATACGTCAGATTTCGACAATTAAAACATATTTACATCATGAAATGACACTGGAAAATTATATTAGCATATAGTACTTCTAGTCGACCACAAATCGTCACAATACTATATGAATTTGAGTAAACTTGATAACAGAAAGTCAAGATTGTGCCAGGGTAGAACGACGACATACGAATTTTGAAAACAAATATCCAGCTGCAGCCATCAGCTCAGTTCTCAAAATTTACTTGGACTGCTCAAAAACAGTTTTTTTGCTCGTAATATCTTACCGATGATATCTTATTTGTAATCAGTATAGCTTTCTACTGATAATATTGTAATGTGCTTTCTGTACTTAGCAAAGGAGCTAGACGCCTTGTCCCACTGTGCCACAGTGTGCCCCATGTCCCACTGTACCTCAATCTCCACTTATTCATGGCACTGAACTCTTCTGATATTGTTCAATCATTTGCCTATTTTGTTTAGCAGGAATCTATGCTAATATTACAGTTGAAATTAAGGTAATATCATGTACTCGGTGATTCCTTCATTGAACATTTTGAATGTGCCCGGTAAATGAGATCATCCTGGCGCCAACAGGACGGGAAGAAGTTCGACTCTCATGACTTTTGGTACCCTGAGTATATTTCAAAGAGCTTGAAATAATTACATTTAAAGTTAAAAAAGAAATGTCAATAGACCTGAAACCTGTGGTGTATGTACACTAAAACAATGTTACAACAAGATACGAGTCATGTACAACAATGCATTCCAGTGGCTTTTAAATTATAGACGTGATTGTAGTGCCAGTTATATGTTTTGTATAAATGGAACACCATCCTTTGGTGAACTGGTTGGAAAGAGTGTCTTTCGCTTCAAGTGTAGAATTGAAAATAGCAGTAATATCTTGCTGAAGACCATCTTGCACTCGGATGTAATGTTTAAATCGCTCTTTCAAGCCACCTGGCGAAATCAACTGTTTTTTGTTTCCTAAGCAGATTTAGAGTACCTATCTGAGTCGTATTGTCTCATCAACTCAACTGTATATGGACAAGTTATGCCTGAAATAAAACTATTATGATTATTATTATTATTATTATTACATCTCTTTCAATCACGTGATGTGTTGTGCATTCATTCATCTGCGTGACAGGTGATTACTTATCCAGAAATGTAGCATCACTTATGTAACACGAAACTAATTAAATTGTCAACGCACAGTACATGTGCCGCACGGCGTTAAGTCTTTTATGCAACTCGATGCACCAAATTGAAGCAATCTGGCTTTGCCACTTCAAACGCGAACCCGAAATCATAACAATTACGCCACGCACCACGAACAACGCTGACTGGCTGTTTACACTATTGCAGTGCACAGTGCGCGAAATTCAAAACTGTTAAACGTGTCCCTCTAGCTTGATCTATCCAAGATAGCCAATAAGCGTTGTTCGTGGTGCGTGACGTAAATGTTATGATTTCGGGTCTCTCTTGCATATTGCTCCAATTTCAACGTCCATGAAGATGCTCGAAGCGGGGGGAGGGGGGGGGGTACCAAACCGCTGATTTGAGAAAGGATTTTACCAAAACTGTGCACCGCAGCGCTATATACGACCCGGAAGTTGTGTTATGAAGTGTAACAGAGCCAGAATTGCTTAGAAGACGGGATTAATAAATAAACTGCACATTTTAAACTGTGAATGTTTATAAAGAACGGAAATCTACCAAATGTATTGTTTCGTACACTCGGGGCACCGATCACTTGAAAGAGGAATCTGCGTTGACGTCAGCTCTTTTCTGTCCTTCTTTTACATTGACTGGCCGTGATTCCAAGCGTCAGATAATAACGATCGGTACTTCGAACACCGACCGTTTGAACTAACGTGAAATGTTCCGAGAAATATTCGCAGTCACCCCACACAGACGACAAAAATAGACTGTATGGCTATCAGTAAATTCGGGTATTAACAGATAGTGACATTCTGCCTTCACTTCTTCAGCGATTGGTCGTTCGACCCGCGCCATTTTGAATTAAACGAGATTTCCCATTGGCTCATTATTTATAGGACGAAAGGGTTTCCCTCAACAGCAAACATGACAATCTGTGTCTTGGTAAACCGCACCTCTACGTATTTCAAAAACAAGTTGTTCTTCTTTTCTCCCGTCTCTGAATATAGAAAACCAAACTTGGCATTGATACTTCCACAGCAAATTACTTGCATTCTTATCGCAAACTTTCAGCTGCATGAGCGAAGTTTCCATCTCCACATCGCCGTGCTACACGGATAGGGTTAGTTCACATGGTGTATAAAGTCAGCTAACCGTTACAGAGTAGGAATAATCATATGAATCGGAATACTCTCGTGGATATTCACATCATCATCTCAGTTGCTGGAAATTTCTTAATCTAACGTGCAAAATCACACGCAGAAACACCTGATTCCGTTTCAGTAGGGCCGTGCGAAGTATCCTCGACCATATATGTTCGACCTGCCAGAAATCCCGATAACCACGTGTCTCAGTCGTCCCGTGACATCGATGGCCACGTTCTCGATCTCAAAATCTGCCGTCAAACACGTATACTGTGGATTAGCCAGACATTGGCCCTCCGAAGCAGGGCCCAATGCTATAGGCTAAGGGCAAAATATGTTCACAATATCAAACAATTTGGAACATTTATTCCGAACAGTTGTTTTCTGTTTTTGGGTCGGCACACAGCAGACAAAAACAGCCCAGAACACTGTTTTTACCTCCGTCGATCAGACGGAGGTCTAGGAATGCAACGTGAAATCTCCCGCCAAATAATTGTCATATGGGGAACCCACGACTGATTTCCAATATGGTTTGTCATCGTTCCCGACGAAATTTGGAAGCAATGTTTTTGGACACAATTTGAAATAATGGGAAACCCTCATTGCAATGCATTTCAACGAGCCTTGCTTCTGTAGTCGGATTCCACCTCCCATCATGCTTCACGAGTTACGGGAGTCAGGTTGGGTTGGCGGTTTCCAGCGGAAGATTCAACATGGCGGCTCCCCAGCTTATAGAGATGGACGATGCGATTTTTTGCCGTTTTTCTGGTAAGTTTATTGCCGCCATTTTATGTCATTACAACACAATGATTCCTAGTATACCACCCGTCATTTCTATATATCGGAAAGTCTTTATCGGCTGATGACTTATACCGAAGCCAACCAAATAGTCCAAGTTGTTGTTGCATATCAAATGCACGGGAGGTCATGCACGCACTGACTGGAAGACAACAGCACAATCGACGATGCCCTGATTTTATCTGATACTTTTTTCTTTCAGTTGATGATATCCACCAGCCTGCTTAAAAAAAACAGTTATTCTAAATTTTGCTGATAAATTATATTTCCTTGGGGAGGGGGGGGGGGCTATATATATTGGCATTCATTTCTTGTGCATTTATCAAATAAATTTACCAGCATTATTGTAATGAAGCATCAAATCACAGTTTATTGTTTGTCAAACGAAACCACATGTGTCTCTATACCAATTCCCATTTCAAAGGTTCATCCCCCAGCAGCATGCATGTTAATTAACATTTCAATACACTGAATTAAAAATTATTCTTGAACCTATCAAATTACCTTGCCTCAGGATACCATTCTCAGCTTTATAGTTCATTTAAAATGAACGAGTGAAAACAGTTGAATAATGGTTTGATTTTGCAGAAGCACCAAATTGATCTACCTGCTTGTGTCTGTAAACTTCTTTAATAAAGCTGATAAATAATATACATATACTTTTTGTTTGACAACATTGTAAACCTTTTCTTTTCATTTATCCTAACAGTTTAGTGACATCCACATTGTGTGCTGTGACACTTGTATGCCACGAAACCTCTTTGGAGTATAATGCAGTTTCAAGTCCAGCTGGTATGTACATACACCATCAGATATCTTTTGATGAAAAATAATTTGCTTGTTAAAACCTGATATTCTGATATTCTGAATTGTAATTGAATCAAAGGAGTGTCTACATTCCACATGTGGGCCTACATATTGAGATTTTTGACTGGTAGCATGGATAGAACCTTTCCCAATTTTTTTTTTTTTTAAACCCATACCACTGGTCATTTATTTGCCATACGATCACATTTCACATGCTTTGTTCAGCCCCCATGATCTGGAACCAAACCGACACTATCATTAGATGAAAGAAGCAGCTCCTGATATACATTTCAAGTTTTGCCGATGCCAAATTACTTGAACAGAAGACAATTAGACAAAAAGAAAATCAATAAATATATCAATAAACAATAATCCTGTTCTAGATTATAATATCCTGGATTCTTATCATGGTCATGCCACTAACATGAACATTATTGAACTCCAATCCAACCAGTGGTCAAGATCCATCATTGTTCTTCAGGATTCATATTATTGATCACTCATAGATTGCGAAGTTCTCATAGTACTCAGTTCTCATTTCATACTTTTGCAAATTCTTGTAACATGGTCAGGTCCCAGTTCTGTGTGCGATCTGGTATAATGGATTTCACCTTGTTGTGTATGACGAAAGATTAAAATATAATGAAGGCCATCAACATTTTCAATGAAGTGAGTTTTGATATTAAATATGTATACAATTGATTCCAACCTGCAGGTCATGGATTCAGCACTTCTGATATCAGATGCAACAGGACTGTTACACAATGTATGTACTGGATGAAATGGAAAAACCAATATAGACTATCGATTGGTTCAGCTGTGTCAGAAATGTGTGGAATGACAGAGATGGTGAAAATCAGAACCGGTGATTGGCCACAACCCCCATTGGATATCAGCTGATTCCTCAGGAAATAAACATTACACATGTAATGACCACCTGCAGAGTGATATATGTGTCAATCGGTCAGACATTTCCAAAGATGCCCAGTTCTAACTTAAAACAACCATGCCGGACTTCATTCCTTCACTCAGAATAATTGGATCTAACTTTTACAAAACCTGCAGCTCCCAATAGCTCCTGGATATAGAACACATAATGAAGGGACTTACTTTATTGGTGCTATAGCAAAAATATCATGTAGAATGGGATTGTGTGGATATCAGATCCATTGAAGTTGAAGTCCTACAGCATGCTCCACAAATATCATCAAAGGTCATAAAACTTTCTGGTCTGCACCAGTGTGGATCTATATATATATTTTGTTTTACAAAATTATCTCCCTTGAACAGGCGAGGACTTGAATGTGTCTAAAATATTTTAGCTTCTAGAAACAAAATTAAACATTTATAAACAATGTTACTATTTATAACCAAACCAAACCTGCTTTGATCTATGCCTTAATCTCCGCCAGGAATACAATACAAACGATAAAACGGAAGTTTTAAAACAAAAGTTATCTCCCCTGGGGAGTTATCCCCCCGGGGAGTAGTCTCCCCTTAGGGGAGCTCTCTCAGCTCAGACAGGATATATATAGTCTGTCCACAGTATCCACTTCCTCTTTTCTCTTGTTATAAACCGAGTCCTGTGGTGTGCAAGGCCGCGGAGTGAGGGGAAGGATGGGAGGGCCATAACATCAAAGCAGGTTTGGTTTGGTTATAAATAGTAACATTGTTTATAAATGTTTAATATTTATGACCCAAACCTACACCTGCTTTGATCTATACCTCACTACCAACATATGGAGGTGGGAACCTCGGCCTTGTATTTGCAATGGCAGGCTGAATATCCGCTGAGATAATCACAAACAAGACACAATAATATTCAACAAGAACACCCTGGTCGGAAACGCAGATGGTAGTCATGGATATAAGAAGTGGCTACTTATCTTGTGGCATGTCTTCATGCAAGTAGCTGTGGTCTTGGATGTGGAGCACAATGATACCTCCCGTGCAGGACTCAGGCACTTTTGCCGGAATGAGTACTTGAAAGGCAGCATGTATGATTTGGGATCTTTGGTCGCCAATGTAGCATACAAGGTGTCCGGTTCTGTGATTGTGGTAGTGGTGCGAAGTATTACCTCCATCGTAACTCAGGAACCTGAGCCCCTGAGTTCAAAAGTAAAGCAAGTATGAGTTGGGAGAAATCGCCATCGTACCATACCAGTCGCCCAACTGACACCATCGTCAGTCCACATTCCGCCTTATGTCCAAGTCTGTGTACTTTAGTCCCTGATGCGGACACTGGTCTGTTGAGAGTTGACAGCGGAAGCTCTGAGTCTACGTCTTCATCAATCCTCTGTAGTTTAGTCCATGTTGCTGACACTGGACCCCCTAGGATGGACGCAGATGACTCAGCTGAGATGATCTGGAAGAAGAAAACAAAGCTTTAACCTGAAATGACACAAACAAATCTGCAGTAAAGGCAAAGATTAAAATCATAATTGTGTCAAGCCTTAAAAGATAACTTGAGAGATGGCGGCTGGCCAACTGACCTATTACTTCTCTTAGGTGGCCTAAAAAGAGCAGAGATATGACAATAATTCTCAACAAAAAGAACCCTGGTTGGTGACGCAGTGGTTAATTATGGAGTAGTAATAGAAGTTACTTATCTTTTGAATGACTTCATCCATGCAGCTGTGATCGTGGTTGTGGTGCGCAGTATTACCTCCATCGTAACTCAGGAACCTGAGCGCCTGAGTTCAGAAGTAAAGCAGGTATGAGTTGGGAGAAATCGCCATCGTACCATACCAGTCGCCCAACTGACACCATCGTCAGTCCACATTCCGCCTTATATCCAACTCTGTGTACTTTAATCCTTGATGCAGACTGGACTGTTGAGAGTTGACAGCGGAATCTCCGAGTCTACTCTGTGTCTTTGTCAACTGTCTGTACTTTACTGTTGCTGACACTGGTGACCTGAAAATAAACATTATTAATACTCACAAAAGTGTCAGTTCTTTGTACGTTGAACTGTGAGTTGACCGCAAGGTGACTCAGCTGAGATGATCTAGAAGGTCATAGTTTCAACCTGCAATGACACAAGCAAATCTGCAGTAAAGGCAAAGATTAAAACTCTTCATTGTGTCAGGCCGTGATTGATGACTTGAGAGTCGGTGGCTGGCAAGCTGACCTATTACTTCTTTCTTAGGTGATCATGTAGTATGTGGACATATCATATGACTGAGAGAAGAGATGATACAGCAAGCTGGCTGACTTGCTGCGATGATGAAAAATGGCCCCCCCCCCCCTCTCTTTTTGAAAAGTTACTTGACCACGAGCTGGGCAGCCACCAGTGGTCCAAGCGTGGTCACTCTATCTAAAAGCACTGACATATCTCTCAGATAGAAATAGAAGTTTGTCGTCAAAGCACAGGACTGGACAAAGTAGTGGGGGAGCGTCAATGGCCAATTGATATGACCACTTAAGGTCTTCTTCAACCACGAAGCAATGGAATTCTTAGTAATGTCACGCACTGCATACGGCCGAAGGGACAAGAATAATAGACGACGAGAAACCCGACCGGGAACGGTACGAGAGATATAAACGATAACTCTTCTCGCGACTCTACCCATTCGGCCAGCTCATACTCGTACTGGCGTATGGCTCAAACAGGGTATAACAGAATGTCGTCTACAAAGTCATACACGAAGTCTGATAACGCAGGGAAGGAGAACAAACGTTGAGCACACGGACCTAGGTGAACAGACTTATTTTTGGCGATGAACTCAGGAATGGGTCGACAGAAAATGCGAGACCAATCCGCCGTCCAGGTCATAGATGATCACTCAAGACACACTAGACGCCAAAGCAAAAGCCGCCAGAAAAGCAGTCTTGTAGGCAACAGCTTTAAGAGAGGCGGACTGTAAGGGTTCAAAGGGCGGACGAATCAGAGCACACAGAACCACACCAATATCCCAATACGGAAACAGCTGGCGAATACGGCGAGACTGTAACACGAAAGACCGAATGAGCGCAGAGATATTGTCGTTTAGAGTAATGTCGATGCCGGCAGAAAAACGTAAAACCCTAGCCAAAGCAGAACGATACCCCTCAAAGGTGCTGATTTGAAACTTCTTATCACGATGGAGGTGAAGGAGGAAATCAGCTACTAAGGAAAAACCGAGGCAGAGTCGGGATCGGCATCACGTTCTCGGCACCAGGAGACGAAATAGGCCCATTTCGCTTGATAGCTGCGATGTAGAAGACCGATTGGATGAAAACATCGTCTTTTTTTTTTTTTTTTTTTTTAATTGATGTGAAGACTGGCATCCAACCTAGACTATCAGCCGGAAATGAACACCCCACATGACGATGTGGCGGGACTGCCACCAAAAACAGAGGTGGAAGTAGAGACGTCAATACCAGCACTAATGGATTGAGGGAAAACGTCTGTAATAAGACAGAAGGCACTGCAGTGACCGAAGTAGAATGCGACCATAATGATTAAGGTCCTGCGTAGAAATGACAAGTCCTACCAGTTGATGACCAAACCACTATAATGCCCACGTCTAAAACTGGTCCAACGGTCTATACGGGACGAAGCACTTGAAGGAGAGAGACGAAAAACTGTCCCCAAAGTAACGACGAACCCACAGTAATACCCCCATAATTCGACCACCGGAAGTGCAACAAAACTGGCCTATAACTGACCATAATCTTGACGGTATCAGCTACAAAGTGTCACACTCTGTAACCATATGGCTTTCTTCAATTTGAATGAAGAATGAGACTGTCACTTTTTCTCTGTGCTTGAATAACAGAGTTGAAAAATGAACTTCCTGTGATCGAACCACAAGGGGCACCACCGCAAGTAAACCTCGATGTGAACGCTCCAAGATGGAGAACACAAAGCCAAAACTATAAAAGTGATACAAGGGCGATGTTGACTCCGAACGGAAAGACTTGTCACACGAAATCGACGACCGACGATGGTGAATCGTAGGAGAAACGTCCGAAAAACGAGGATGAATTGGTATCAAAAAGATATGCATCTCGCAAATCGATGGGGGTCAACCCAGCGATAAAGACGCATCGCCGAATCGTCTTATTAGAAAAACACCGACATCGAGAGACGTGCAGGCGAACAAACGCCAAAGTCTCTATACAATGAAGAAAAAGATCCAGAAATGGAGACCGGAACTGTCGAACTTGACGACCCTGATAAGGAGGTATAAAAGAACGACGTGGTGAACGGCGTTATGGCGTACGGGCAGGACTAATAGATGTATGAGAAAAACGTACAGGAGTAAGAGGACCACGTGACGACGTAATGGAACGTCGACGAGGTGTAACAGGAACGACGTAATGCGAAACGCTAATGGCGTTGCTTGAGAAACGGCGTAGTGATTTTCCCAAAATCTTACAAATCAGTTCAATTTATTGTACATATACGCTCACGAAAGAGCAGGGTAAAACCTTAGAAATGTACGAGAAACGACGTTGAGGAGAACAGGAACGACGTTATGGAAAAACAACTGAACACTGTAGTCGAAACTGGAAAAAAAAATCACAGTGGAGTCCGAAACAAAACAGCCGTAGTATGCGAGACTTGTAATGAGATTTGAAACGCATCTAGGAGATGAACACATTCATTGTTC
Organism: Hanleya hanleyi; assembly: GCA_036873755.1. Taxonomy (NCBI): domain Eukaryota; kingdom Metazoa; phylum Mollusca; class Polyplacophora; order Lepidopleurida; family Hanleyidae; genus Hanleya; species Hanleya hanleyi. The sequence continues at coordinate 18,525 of JAVTVY010037227.1, read as the reverse complement.
CCAGCGTTAATCGAGAGCGTTACTCCGTGGTAGTAACATCCCCGACAATCAACACAAAGAAACTTCCACGTAAAGTAGGAGGATCTTCAATAAAATTTAAAATTCCCGAAGAGAGCCAATACATTTTGATGTCTCTCGCCGGTAGATGAACTATAAGGTCATAAATCTCACAAATTGACTTGACCAACCAAAACAATGTTCAATCTAGACTCGCCCCCTTATTAGAGGTCCAAACTGCACATAAAACCTCAAATGGAATAGAATAAATTATCATCCGGGTTTTTTTTTTTGGTTTTTTGGGGTTTTTTTTAAATAGACAAGCTCAGCTTAGTCTCCGTGGCGCAGTCGGTTAGCGCGCCCGGCTGTCTTTACCTTAAAAAAGATAAAGATGAAATAAATGCAGTAGACCAAAAGATGTTTGGACGAGGCTATCGAGGAGAAAAAAAAAACATTGCCAAGGCAGTCTGTGGTTCTTCTTACAAGGCTGTAACCGGTAAACATACTCGGACGCAAGTAACTTACAAAGAACAAGAAGACCGCCCGATGGAACAGACTTATGCTGTCCCAGGCCGATGATCTGTCGACCGAGAGCAATTCTAAAGATTTCTCGGAGAAATAAACTCACTCAAGCTAATAATAAAGATTTCTCAGAAGAAGAAAATAAAATTACAGCTCAACCCAATTTGAATTGTACGTCTAATTCAATATACCGATGGGAAAATTTGGTTGTGAAAAATAAATACAACACAATGCAATATTTACTAACAGAAAAATGTGTTCCAAAGAATAGCACAATTTCTTAATAAACATCACGTGACTTCTTTTGTTGTTCAACACACCCTTGATTACACCAAAAAGAGTAATAAGAAAGCTCATTAATATGTAACAAAGAGCCGTAGTGTATGGCTTTGACTTGTAAAAACGAAGACAAACGCAACAACAACAACACGTAAACTCAAAGACAGAGAAAAAAAAACTCTGCAAATTCTCTCTTGATCACATGATATCAAATAAACAGAATAACACTTGATAAAACAAGAGACTACATTTTGGTAGGAGCAACGAACTGCATGCATAGAAGGAAGACTCCCAAAACTGGAAAAAAGTCGGAAACACAAGAACAACAACAACACGACGACGGACTGCAAATTCCCTGCAGAACCTGTAATTCTCCGAAGTTATAATACGTTGAAGCATTTCTATTCCGTGAAGAAAAATCTTAGTTCAATTTCGTACAGTTCAAACGTAGGACAAATAACCTCCTGATTGAACTGTCTGGAACGAGAAACAAGAACGGTGTTCTTTTAATCTTCAGTCCGACACTGTAAGCATTCGGCCAAGCAGCTGTTAGAACAAGCGCGATGATCAGAAAACACGGAACGATGTCAACATACGCCGAAAGTGGAGGTTGTAAATCCGTAATCCGGACATTCAAAGCCGAGTACAACCGTCCTTCCATAGAATGAGAGGCTGTTTTCTTTTAGACAAAACAGCAGAGGAAGATATAAGACGTGAAGGCAAAAACAGAACGATTCTATCACTATAGTAAAAATCAGCCGGACCAATTGACCGTGAACTGACAACGCGGTAAGATCAAATTCTTTTGTCCGTTGGAGACAATAGAGTGCCCCAGCAACCGGGACCTGGCCTTTGTTTGTCTGAACAAAGACACAGGTTTCTCAAGGCCTACAGACAATGCTATGCCAAAGGAGGCCAGTACAATCTCGCTAAGTTCTTGTACGACGGTCCTCTAGACGGTATATTACCAGAGAACAGAAGAAGATGCCGGGCTTTTCAATTTATGCGACAAAACCAAATCGGGACCTCCAATATCCTCATAAATTTTGATGTCTTCTACTAAGGAAATTTCCAACGCGTCTAACGACCTCCGATAGATCGGAGATCTCAGTAGATAAGACATACGTGATTTTCCCAAGAACAATCCCAAGACAAACCTTCAGCACATGTGCTATTTCGGTAGCATAATTTATCTTTACAAGCGAAACAACGCGTGAGGGCGATCAAACGTGTCGAAACTCGCCGACACGAACGGCAAGAATTTGAAAGAATTGGGACAGAATACTCAGAAGACATTATTCAAGAAAGAAAATGTTTCGTAAATAAACAAGTCTTTGAACAACAACAACTAGTCTTTGAACAACAACAACTAGCACTGTATTGCAAAACTCCCTGACGTGCACCACTGGAGGTACAAACGAGAAAAGAGGAAGTGGATACTGTGGACAGACTATATATATCCTGTCTGAGCTGAGAGAGCTCCCCTAAGGGGAGACTACTCCCCGGGGGGATAACTCCCCAGGGGAGATAACTTTTGTATTGTATTCCTGGCGGAGTTAAGGGATAGATCAAAGCAGGTGTAGGTTTGGGTCATAAATGACATCATTTCCTGAGTAGAGGTAAAAACCGAACATATTTTGATTATTTTATTCAAATTTTAATTCCACTTCTGATATATGTACATGTATAAAATACATACAGAATGAACTGCATACAGAATAACACAAACAACAGGTCTATGTATCTCATTACATTCTTAACCAAAGATCAATACCTGGGTGATATTACAACAATACCATGGTGTTATATATTGTAATGATTGGCTTAACTTTAGCTGCTGAAGATATTTCTAATTTGAGAGCAATGGGCAATCATACTAAATTTATTTTCGTAACTTCATTTATTTTCACAATAAGCAACATAATCGAGATTAGCAAGTGAAGTTTTGCAACATAATATAATAAGCATCATGGGTCTCCTTCAGTTTAGTGTAGACATATATACCCTTGAATACCTGTTACCATGATTCAGTCATAATATTTTCTGTAATATATTTATGTCGACGAGGAATAAACATAATTATTTGATAATATTATTAACTGTATGTTGTTTATGATTAACATGAACTTTTTATTTGCTGGAATCCAGCCATTTGTTCCATATGGGCAATATTCTCATCAGCCATCTCCATCCAATATGAATGTGATACATACAAGTCCATGGGCATTGATACAGTAGGGTGAAGGTGACCTGTAACACCAGTATACAAAATTATACCGAGCGCATTAAATCCTCATCACATGATGCTGAGATCAGAACGGAGTGTCGGTAAAATCAGGTGTGTTTTGTAGAGGATTCTCTCAATGATGATGCTATACTGTACACATACAAAATATGAAGTGTTGATGTGTCGGGCCTATAGCACAAAATCACAAGCAAATTGGTACAACTAGGAATACAGGGTCTCATTTCTGCCGCTAACGTGTTGATTTGGGTGGGGGCATCCTCTCAGGGGGAGGTGGGGTTGGAAAGGGGCCTAATGTCTCAAGCAGTATTCAAGGTTTTCCATCAATATTTCAAGCACGTGAAATCAGACAAAAATTATGTGCGGGGAATGTGACTCCCACATCCCTGGTTGGACATGCTAGTGGGGAACCCTCAATCCCAGGTTAATTATCATTGGTGGAGTTAACGTCCAACAAATGCAAAATTGAGCTTGGCATCCGGACCTATGTAATATTCAGTGATGTATTCCCCTACGGACTCTTGCCTCGACGGAGGTCTTTTTGTTTTTCTAATACAACAAAATATTCGCTGTGTACGTTGGGCCCGCACTGCGAGGAGTTCAGTGTTTACCTGTTTAAATCGATCAATGGGTCAGGGTTTTCCATGTCAGTGTGCCACACCACTGAGCAAGCTAGAACATTCTCGACGCTGTGTCACGATAGCATTACAGCTGATGATAACTATGTGTATATTTCATCAGCCTGAACACTCGGTATCTCATAATATAACAGAAAGAGACCCGTTGCGCACAGATTGTAGTCGCTAATCGGAGAAGGGTGCAATTCTCATACGGTAAGGACTATTGTACATGTATACCTAATGTTCGGGTGCCTTCCGTCGTTTGTTGACGTCTGATTTCAGTAGTATACACTAGCTCACGTTCGATGTCAGTAGTATGTAGTCAACACTAGCTCACTACTCCATAGTATGATGTCAGTAACTTTCATAGCTTTCTGGCATGAATTTGTTTTGAGAGAATGGCACAAAATATATACCAACCTAAATGAACGCCGAAATCGTCCTCTTTCAGCGAAAAATTCGAATTTACTTCGCCGCCCAGCTCCAGATTAGTTAGAAGCACTACAAAGTATAATCAAAACTTATTGATGCGTCCTCCAATACATATCTGGGCTCCGCGTGCGCCCCCCCTCCCCCCCTCCCCCTTGGGAAATATTATATATTTTTCTCATATAAATGCCCTTTTCAAACACTGAAGCGAACCTCCTATTTGTCCCTTTTCCCATGCCCTTTTGGAGTGAAGGCGAACCACCCCTCAGTAAATCCTGGCTACGGTCCTGAGTACGGCGGTAAAGTAAATTCGCTGATACATTTTTCGCCGAAAGACGATTTCGGTGTCAAATTAGGTTGATTTATATTCTTAGTTCCGTTCTCTCAGCAAAAATAATGTCTAGAAGAGCGCAAAGCTAAAAGTAAATGCGTGTGATAATCGCATATTATTTACAGGCATGGGAAACTGCGTGCGTTTTTAGTTAATTATACACTCTCCCATACTCATGAAGCAGGCTGATGTCCACAGGAGCTCGCTATCGTTGTTAATTTGGATAATTATATTGATTGAGGGGGTAACGAAGAAGATCCTTTTCTTCACGACCACCGCCCCCCCCCCCAAACACCATAATTAACAACGTTAACGAGCCCCTGATGTGTGCCCCGTAACCGGTCCTGTATATGCATAGAATATAGCGAAGAACATGATTTACAAAATGATGAAGCATTAATCGGGTCAGGAAATAACGCCGTAAAGATTTTTTCCTCGGTTGTTTTGGTGCAATGTATATCAGGGAAAATGTATACGATACTATTAAATTGTAAAGTTTGTTCTCTTTTTACAGATTGTGCGAGAGGAAGACTTACAGAGAAGTGCTGACCAAAAGATGTTTTTTCGAGGCCTGTCACCTCGTGTGTGTCATGCACGATGGGTGTGCCGAGGTCCGCCCTGGCGATGGATGAGCAGTAAACGAAACATCCCTATATCTCCACCCTGGGAGTGGGGGTTTGGGGGTCCCTGGGGACGTTCTTGTGGTCCATGGGGTCGTCATCGTGGTCCCTGGCGTGACTGGTGGGGATTCCCACCTACTTCAAACTTTAGGGCACATATGGAACGAGATCTCGAGGATATGGGACGCAGATTTCAGCAGATGGGATTCCCGTGGTTTGGTAGTCCCCGGTATAGCCGCAGAGCGGCAAAACATGAAGCTCAGGAAGTACAGGTTAGATTGATTTGTAGAAAATATAATCAGGAATTCTCCTTTAAGTATTTTTAGACGAATACTCTGGAATAGTTTCTCCATATATTAATTTAAACATAATTGAGGGGACCGTTGGGAAAAGCGAAATCGAGGCGATAACTTACTGGTAGCTGATTTCCATGGCCTTAACCATTAGTTCAGGGGGAGACGATATACCCTTTCCGGAAAGCGAGAGAGAGAGAATTAAGGTTCAGCAATATTTCAGCTATATAGCAACGATCAAACAAAATTCTATGTATTCAAGTTAATAACATAGTAATCCAACACATTAAAACATACACACATTAAAACTTATGCAACAAACCGATTTCTCTCAAATAACCTAAGATACAGTCTTCTTTCACCCGACTAAAAAGATCTTCTGAAGAAGCTGCTCTATAAAAAGAATCTCTTACAATCTTGAAATCTGTTTTCCGGAAAGGATTATATTTTACCATATTTACCTCATACTGTTTTCAGAATCTTTATCGTCACTTGAGTTTTCTATTGATTTTCCATCAGTTGAACCCCTATTGCCGACTGTCCGTTGCAGTCGGCTCAGCAAGGCCGTAGACAAGTTTTCAGATTGGGGGGGCTATACTATCACAGCACAATAAGGCGATAGTCCAGGGGCCGCGTAGACCCCGGAAGCTCCAGGATCCCAGGTGACTGGAGATGCGTTCTTGGCCTTTTCCAGTGAATAAAACTCAACATTAAAACGCACGTGTACGTTGTAACCGTTTGTTTTTTATCTTTTGTTGTTCTGTGTGTGGGTATTTTCTTTCCAGGGTTATTAAATCTCAAACTTGGTCAACACAAAAACTACCTTATGCAAACTAATTAGCTCAGCGACACATCCACGTTGTGTTTTTGGAGGGAATACGTGTTTTGTACATTTTGGAGGGACTTTATATGCATAAACATGCCTCGTTTCCGCTGCTTGACCACTTTCCCCTCAAACAAACACGCAGTGGGTAATATGTATTTCACAACTTAACACAGGTCTATTCTTTTGTTTTTGTCTTGCAAATATGTTTTGATGGGGGGCCGCCTCCTCTCTCTATACCTATGTTCAGGGAGATAACTCTTTGTAACCCTTTATTCTCTTTATTTGTAACCCGTTGCGTGCAGTGCATGGCACGATACACTCGTATCTATGGTGTTCTATTTGTGCCAAGTTTCCGTCGCCTTTTCAAAACGCGACGTCGCCTTTTGAAACGCGACGTCGCGTTTCGAAACGCGACGTCGTGTTTCGAAACGCGACGTCGCGTTTTTAAAACACGACGTCGCCTTTTGGAAAACACGACGTCGCCTTTTAAAACGCGACGTCGCGTTTCTTTCCTATGTTTTTGCATTGTAAAACTCGACACAACGAAACTCGACGTCGCGTTTTCAAAAGGCGACGTCGTGTTTCACCCGCGTCTTGTTTGGCAATGTTAAAAGATAGGAAAGAAACGCGACGTCGCGTTTTAAAACGCGACGTCGTGTTTTTTAAAAGGCGACGTCGCGTTTTCAAAAGGCGACGTCGCGTTTCAAAACGCGAAAACGCGACGTCGAAACGCGACGTCGCCTTTCGAAACGCGACGTCGCCTTTCGAAACGCGACGTCGCCTTTCGAAACGCGACGTCGCCTTTCGAAACGCGACGTCGCCTTTTGAAACGCGACGTCGCCTTTTGGTCTTTCAACTGCGCATGTGCAGGTTTAGGGAGCATTTGTTATTAGTGAGCCAGAGCTATCCGCTTGACCTCCATTTTGTGATATTTTGAGTACACTTGCGGATAGAAACAGAAGGTTAGCCGATCGCTGATTGGTCAATATTGGGCCTTTCGATGTTCATGCGTGGTTGTAACTTCCGTATGAACAAATACACGTGCGTGCGATTTGAGATGAAATAGTCACAAAGTCCCTGTTTTTTGTTACAAATAAATGAATCATAGCTCAGGTCATCCGCGGACCAAAATGGCCTGGAAAATAAATGGGGCAACTCAATGATAAAATATCTCTTCAACCCTAAAGCTACAAATTATATTTCTGAAATAACTCTGAATGCTGATTGCAAAAGAATACATTAGTCTTGCTCCTGCTAGCAAATGTAGTAAATGATTTGCAAAGAATAATTTGACCTGAGATATACATGGTTCCTTATAGACCCTCACTCTGTTAATTTGAGGAATTCAAACACTAATACTGTGATATAATTTTTCGCGCATTTGCTAAAAAACACCATGTTGCTGTGAGAGACCGGAAAATAACCCTGGCTAACAATCAGACACACTAAATGGGTGGACTCAGTATTTTTATGACAGAAGAGAGGATTGTTTGCTTGCATAATTCATCAACTATCAATAAGGATTATTTATCGTGGGATGTTATGCCAAGTTTCCGTCGCCTTTTCAAAACGCGACGTCGCCTTTTGAAACGCGACGTCGCGTTTCGAAAGGCGACGTCGCGTTTCAAAAGGCGACGTCGCGTTTCGAAAGGCGACGTCGCGTTTCGAAAGGCGACGTCGCGTTTCAAAAGGCGACGTCGCGTTTCGAAACGCGACGTCGCCTTTCGAAACGCGACGTCGCGTTTTGAAACGCGACGTCGCCTTTTGGTCTTTCAACTGCGCATGTGCAGGTTTAGGGAGCATTTGTTATTAGTGAGCCAGAGCTATCCGCTTGACCATCTCAGAGAATTATAAGACAATCACAATAGTAGAGGGTTCCAATGCTATCAGCAAAACTGTGGGTTACAAGGTTGTCACCGTTATCGTGAAACTAGACTTTGATAGGAGAGCGAAGCAATAAGGGCAGAAACTCTTAACTGAGATTGAATAAACGAACCTAAATTTGTGGCGGCGTCTCCGGGAATGGTTACACGCTTATTTTCCTATTTTTGATAAAAATAGGTGATGGTAGCATTGACCTATCTGAACTAAGAGGATTTGTTTTTTTGCGATAGAGTGCCCAATTATTTTAAAACCGCTACATAGCGTATAAATAACTATACAAAGGGTTCAAAGCTCAAATTCAATAACGTATTACTCAACTTGGTAAGTCACTTTTAATATCATTAACCTGAGAAGCACCTGGCTGGAATGTTTTCCACCCATGCAGATCAATCCAGCTTCCATTTTTACACTTGGTGGTGAAAGATTTACAGCCAAGTGAAAATGTGTTGGTCTAGGGGTAGAAACTGTTTTCACCGAGGACCGGTTTAACCCAGTTGAAATAAATTAATCAATCAACATTTAAATGTCCTCTATGGGTGACACTAACGGCACAGCTTCCACTTAGTGAGTCCATGAGTGCATTGTGCTATAACTGAATGCATAGTGAAATGGCAATTAAAAGTCAAGTAATAAACGACACTGCCAGCCGAGTTTTACACCCAAGGTTAATGATACAATGTGAATAATATAAAAATAATAAAGCCTGACAAACGTTTAGAGGACGGATAGGATGATTATCTTGAAAACAAATTAGTTGATCGCTGTACAAGTAACTGAAAGCTAATGAGGAAACATTGTCTAAATACATGCATTATGCGCACTAATAATGTCAGCTTGTTCTTGTCTTGAGGGGTGCGTATACTCAATGGATATACATGACCTAATTTCTGAGACGGATATAAGCACAGCGAAGTTTCCTACCACACATTACACAGTCTTCTACATATATCTACATGTATGTCATTTGTCTTGTCTAACTAAAGCATTGTATCTATAGTCACAACACAATTTCTTGAAAATAAATGATCCCTAGACATGCGCAGTTCTACTATCAAAACACGACGTCGCGTTTCGAAAGGCGACGTCGCGTTTCGAAAGGCGACGTCGCGTTTCGAAAGGCGACGTCGCGTTTCAAAAGGCGACGTCGCGTTTCGAAAGGCGACGTCGCGTTTCGAAAGGCGACGTCGCGTTTCGAAAGGCGACGTCGCGTTTCGAAAGGCGACGTCGCGTTTCAAAAGGCGACGTCGCGTTTCGAAAGGCGACGTCGCGTTTCAAAAGGTGTTTGGTGTCTCTCTCAACAAATCACAGCTACCTGAATATTATCATTTGGGTTGTCTTGATGCAATTTTGATGCAAATCTAGTGAATATATCTGCTAGAAAAGCATTTTGGGAATTGGGAATTTCTCTAACTTTGTCAGCGAAATTCTTTCATCAAATTTTACAACTAAAAAATACCCAAAAATTCCTAGAGTTTAAAATGTTCTAAGATGTGTTTGTATTGAAACTGATTTGTCAGAATTGCAGTAATATTGCATCAAGAAAACCTGAATTATATGAGTATGAATTTTTATATTGCTGTGATTTGTTAACTTCAAAATATTAAGGAGAACCCAAATGGAAAATTAAAACTCCTGGCCTTTTCTGAAAAGTACAATATGGCACCTACACAATTTCTTGAAAATAAATGATCCCTAGACATGCGCAGTTCTACTATCAAAACACGACGTCGCGTTTCAAAAGGCGACGTCGCGTTTCGAAAGGCGACGTCGCGTTTCGAAAGGCGACGTCGCGTTTCGAAAGGCGACGTCGCGTTTCGAAAGGCGACGTCGCGTTTCAAAAGGCGACGCGTTTTGAAACGCGACGTCGCCTTTTGAAAACGCGACGTCGCCTTTTAAAAAACACGACGTCGCGTTTTAAAACGCGACGTCGCGTTTCTTTCCTATCTTTTAACATTGCCAAACAAGACGCGGGTGAAACACGACGTCGCCTTTTGAAAACGCGACGTCGAGTTTCGTTGTGTCGAGTTTTACAATGCAAAAACATAGGAAAGAAACGCGACGTCGCGTTTTAAAAGGCGACGTCGTGTTTTCCAAAAGGCGACGTCGTGTTTTAAAAACGCGACGTCGCGTTTCGAAACACGACGTCGCGTTTCGAAACGCGACGTCGCGTTTCAAAAGGCGACGTCGCGTTTTGAAAAGGCGACGGAAACTTGGCACAAATAGAACACCATACGTATCTAATCTCTAATGGGGTATCTCGTCGATCTGATTTTGATATTAAGTTAACTAGACCTTTAGATTATAATGCTCTTGGTATAAGCTTGTCAAAAAATACTTGAGTCCTGGAGATCAAACAAATTATTATAAAGAAAGGATATGACTTTCTCTTTCTTGCGTAGGTAATTCCGCCTCTCTCGAATAAAAGGAAAACTAAATCAATTGATTCTGATCTGTTGAACTCACTCACTCTCGATCGTTATCTCGCTACTCCTACAAAGCTACTGTGTAGCAAAAGGAGACACAAGTGTGCCAAACATTACCATGCACAGTGGGGGGTATAATTAATGCACATTTTCTTCTCGAAACAAATTATGCGGACAGTAGACTACATATCGGTCAATCTAGATGAACCGAGATGGTATATCATGGTATATTTAGTGATATTATATCTGAGTTTACTGAAATTGCATATCGGTGTGTTATTTTTTTCCAGGTGACATACACAGACAAAGAGTTTGAGATACGGTTGAATGTGGATCAGTTTTCTCCAGACGATCTGAATGTGAAAGTATTGGACAATAATCTCGTCATCACTGGCAAACATCACGAGAAGACGGACGAATTTGGTCAGGTGACACGAGAATTCACGAGACAATTTGCGATACCCGAGGTATATATAGATAACCATTCAAGCAGGGTTTTATATCTGCTCAGAGGTTGAAATACGAAATACTCATTTAGCTAAAAGAGTACATTCTTGGACATCTTTGTTACCCTATAGTTTTTCATCGAAATCATGAAGTAATTAAGGTGAATGTCAATCTCTGTTAAATAATTAGATTGGAATTAATGATAGTCAAGTAACATGACTCTGAGTTTATTATCAGTCATGCCGTATGGTCCAAGGCGATTCACTGACGAAAATAAAACGTCAGAAAATAGACCAGAAATTCACGTCCACAAGTCCCACTGTCATAATGTATGGTCCACCCGGTTTCACGATACACCAAAAATAGCAGCCAGAAACATTTGCTTGCATTTCAAATGCAGTAGAGAAAATCTGAGTCAAGATTCGAAATGTAAACATCTCCACCATCTTCCAAAAATGATATCCACCCCTTACCTAAGGACGAGTTTCCCCACGAACAATTTAGTTGAAATTCTGTTCTTTTCATATTTGGTACTTTATAATGTGGAATTCAAGATAGGTGTTGATGGATATATAAAATTCTATGTATTTTAATCTAAAAATACAAAAAATCCAGGGATAATTCTGGACAGTTCAATAGGAGGGTGGGTATATTTTTTTAAAAAGCCATTGTACCGATATGGTGGAGATGTTTACATTACTTGTCGATTGAAATTTCTCGCGGTTTTTGGAATGCTAGTAAGTGTTTCTGGCTGCTATTTTTGGTGTATCACGAACCGGATGGACCATACATTATGACAGTGGAACATGGGGATGTGTGGATGTGAATTTACGGCAGTGAATCGCCTTGGATCGTACAGCATGACCCTGATAAATAAACTCAAGAGTCATGTTACTTGACTAAATTAGTGACCAATCTGTAAAGTCCAAACCAAATTGTTACTGCTTTTGGGAAGAAGGGACGGTAAGCAGACTATTGTTGCAGATTCGTTCTGTTTTTACCCCTCGGCCAATTTTGGCCATGGGGTATTGTCGTCGTCTTGTACGTCCGTCTGTCCGTACGTCCGTACGTCCGTACGTCTGTACGTGAGCGAGATAGCCGGAGAACGGTTCCACTGAAGAATTCCAAATTTGGTATGCTTATTTACCTAGTCAAGGACCAGAAGCCTATTTAATTGGGACCTGATTGGGTGAAAACCTTGGCGGCCATCTTTAATTTTATGCGAAATGGATAATGATCCATATCTCGGAAACCATTCAACTGTTCAATACGAAAGTTGGTATACATCATCGATACATCAAGCAACTTTCAATAAATTACCAAACCGGCTTTTCTGATTAGCTGGAAATCCTGGAGGCCATCTTTAATTTATGCGAAATCGATAATGATACATATCTCTGTTACCATTCAGTTGTTTTATATGAAAGTTGGTATACATCATCGATACATCCAGATACTTTGAATCGGGACCTGATTGACCGAAAACTTTGGCGGCCATCTTTAATTTATGCAAAAACTTTAATGATATATATCTCTGATCCAATTTAAGTGTTCTATACCAAACTTGGTATACAGCATCGATGTATCAACTGACTTGCAATGAATAACCACATCAGTTCCTCTGAGTGGGGAGAAGGATGGTCGGCCATCTTTAATTATGCAAAATCATTAATGATCTCGTTCTCTGATACCGTTCAAGTGCACGATGTAAAATTTGGTATACATCATCGATGCATCAAGAGACTTACGACAAATGACAGTTCTGGTTTCTCTGATTGGGCGGAAACCTTGGTGGCCATCTTTAATTTATGCAAAATCTTTAATGATGTATATCTCTGATACCATTTCAGTGTTCTATACGAAACTTGGTATACAGCATCAATGTATCAAGAGAATTTTCAATGAATAACCACATCAGTTCCTCTGAGTGGCGGGAAGGAAGGGTGGCCATCTTTAATTTATGCGAAATCTTTAATGATCTCTATCTCTGATACCGTTCAAATGCTCGATGTAAAATTTGGTATACATCATTGATGCATCAAGAAATTTATGTAATGAATACCGGTTTCTCTGATTGGACGGAAATCTTGGGGGTCATTTCTAATTGCAAAATTTTTGATAATCTGTATATTTGTGACTTGACTGCTTGGTGTTCCTGACATCTTGGTTCAAATTGAATACATTATGAATGTACCCAGAGCCGAGGGGTTTTTTGATGCGCAGCTTCGTATTAACCATTGTACAGATTGACGATTGGAATTAGGGACCAGATCTAATCTCTACAGCTAAATTGTCAATCTTTCGATTGATTGGAATAATTTTCAGTCGATCAGTGAAAGATAGCAGAATGTATCTTCTAATGTAGACTGAAAAATTGCTCTAATAGGTCGTAATGAGCTGGGTTTTTCAATCCAATAGATTGGTTTTCAAACGGAATATAGACTGGCCACTTATTCCAGTAGATGACATGTACTGGAATAAGTGGCCAGTCATCATGAGGTTACTCCAAACAGGACCGTAGCTGGGGTGGGGGGGAGGTATATTTTTTTTCATCCAAACTTTTCAGATGCAAGCAAAACCTCATATGTGCCCTTTTTCTGATGAGCCAACTCACTGATGTGCCAGCTAGGAGTTGAGAGCCATCAAGATACAACCAACCCACTGGCGGTCTAATAATACCCTAGCCATCAGTCAGATTGTTGGACAGGATTCCCGGCCGCGCGCACATCACCGGAAGTGACATCATATATAGTAAAATAGATGTTTGCCGAATTATTTTTCAAGTCTGCATAATACCTCTGTTGACCTAGCATTAAAAAGAATTATCTGGAGATTATTTTCCCTGTTTATCTGGACAGAGCAATTAGCATATGAAAAGTAGTTCGCTCATGTGCAAAACTGAAAGAGTTGTTCGGCCGGATTCAAATTGATCCGTGCGTACGTGGATTTTCCCCTATACGTCATAGCAACGTAGTAAAGGTCAACTTCCGCTATTGGGGGCAGGGATGATAAATGAGCCTGTGAAATGGAGAATACGCTGTGAGGAGGATGCTCAAGATATCCTGGCCCTGCAACAAACGTTCGCTTTCTTCTCGAAAGCAGTAACAAAATGGAGTATAGCCCCTCATGAATCAATTTGTATATATGTGAATAATTGTTGAGCGAAAAAATAATTAGCCTTCTGTGGGAATCGAACCCACGACCCTTTTAATCCGTACAGTTGATCTTACCATCTGAGCTTTTCCAAAAATCAGGGACTATTGCACATGTAACGTCTTTTACATGTAAAATCTTTATACATAAATTATATTCCAATGCCTAGTCTAAGTCGTTAGGTACATTCGAACAGTAGGACATAGATCTAGACTGGGTTCGTATTGGGAGGAAGGGGAGGTAACCAATCTAACCTCAATCATCAGGTAGATAAGGAGGGCAAATAACCCGGTTTAGAATCTAGTTCTCAGTGTTCACCCTTCATAACCGACAGGACACCCATTGAGAGTTATTTTTAAAGAACTTGCATTTGTGACATTATGATTTCTGGGCTGATTGTTCACATTTCCATGCAACTAACCACGTTACCTGATGGTAGTCCCGAAAAGAAATTACACTTTAAGCATAAGAAAAAAAGGCGTATTTAACATGATTTCGGTTGACGCTTTTAATTACCAAGCTGGCAGATGGCCATCGAACTATTACTTAATACTACCTTTTCTTTCCAGGATTGTGACCCGGATACTGTAACATGCAGTTTTGAGGAGGAAGGGATTCTAAGTATTATTGCGCGAGTGAAAGGGTCGGAATCTTCCGCGCAGAGAATTGTGAACATAGAAAGAAAAGGTCCGAAAGAGGGCGATGGATCGAAAGTGGGCGACAGCCCGAAAGAAGGTGATTCCCCGAAGGAGGAGGATGTCGAAGGACGACGATGAAATAGCTGTACAGTTATCTCTCAATCGGATGAGAGATAAGAGATGCTCAGACCAATAATATACTTTCCCTTTATATTGTGCAGCAAAAGTGCTTTTCGTGGATTCGTTTTCCCCTGTTGTTTTGAGAGGAAAGAGACAACAGATGTTTTCCAGATATATTGCGATGAACTTAGTTCCGATGTAAATACAAAATCAGTTTAAGGAATTATGTTTTCCATGTAAAGTGATCGTCCTCATTTTACATATGCTCAGCAGTGCATCAGGGGAGATAACCCTGCCGGTGAGATGGATGATACTAACCCTCTTTACTTCCCTTCTATCTGATTTTTGCAGTTAACTGGTAATTTCCAGACGAATCACTAGGCATTTATTCGGTATTTCCGTTCCCGGTATACAGGCCCGGATTGGTCTGGGGATGATGGGGTTCCTTCTTTTGTCCATGTTATGTGTACATTATGTGTACTGAAAACGTCAGTGGAGGCGTATTCCAGTTGTATGCTCTTCTCTGGGAAACTTGTTAAAAAACTTATAACACAATTGAACGTGACTGTTTAGACGAGAGTTTTCGCATTATATTTGCGTAGAAGACGTTAATCAAGTATTCGGAGAGCATGTTTGCATCTTTCAAATAAACTGATAGACTTGTGTCAACTTTGAATGGTTATGAGTCGTTTATTCGTGAGTAAGTGAAAATCATATTTTGCGTCACTATATCAAGAAAAACGAGGGATCGAGTAAATCGAATAAAATGATAAAATTCCGAGCTGAGACAGATGAACATCTCTGAAGAATACTGAATCAGCCCATGATCCAACATTAACGCAATAACATTGAAAACGCCATGGACAGAATTTCAAATACTGACCGATCCGTGGCAATCTCTGGATTCAGTCCCCATCTGGTCCGTGTATAACACTTGAAAATTCAGATTTCCATCTTGCAAAATTGAAAGTAGAAAGATGGGAAGCTCTGCATCACTCCCGTATTCAAGCTTTCCATCTCGCAAAATTGAAAGTAGAGATATTGAAATCTCTGCACCGCTCCCGTATTCTAGTTGTTCACCATGAACTGATGATATAGGAATACCAGAGCAATACTTTGTTAGAATTTGTCCCGTTTTTTTCTCAATATCAGCGTTTGCATTTTACGACATTTGGTTATATTTTTGATCGGTTACGGTACAACTCGATAAGATGGTTCATTTCAATGAGACCTACATATCGCGCTGATTTGGAGAAGTGTGGCTAACTGTAACGACTTATCGCTCTCGTATCCCTGATTGTCATAAATTCATTTTGGATAGCTGGAATATGTGAACGGTATCGAGCTTTCTATTTTTCTACTTTAAATTTTGTGAGATGGAAAGCTCGAATACGGGAGCGATGTGAAGGTTTCCACCTTTCTACTTTCAATTTTGCAAGATGGAAAGCTGAACTGCCACGTGTTACACGGACCCCATTTCCCATGTGGAGTGGGGGGTGTATATTTAAATACTGTTAATTGCCATAATATACTTCATGTCATACTGCATTGAAATTAAAGGATCCATATGTCAACTTTAAGGAAGTAGATCATGTTGACATTTAAAAGTGAGAATGTACTTAAAGTAAAAACTCGTACGGCTAAGATAAGACAAATCTTGAAATAAAAACAGGGAGTCACAATACTATTTGTAGAAATATTGCATAATTTCTGTATACACCCTGTATCGTTACATCAGTATGGAAAAGAGCCCGTTTTCATGTTTAAAGCTCATTAGATTGATTTACTATTTTTTTTTAACTTTTATCATGTTATGAGGTGTCTGGATACTATTGTTAGGAAATTCAGCCTGATCTGAATAATCCTAAAAATCCTAATGACCACATTAACGTGATCTACTCCCTTAACCCAACCAGGCCTGAGTGGGGAAGGGGAGAGGGCACAACACTTTCTATTCTATCTCCGGAACGGCAAAACAATTGAGAGCTGAGTAGTAGTATAAGAGCATTACGAGTCCCACTGACCTACTTTTTTGTTCCCCCCGGGGGAGGATTGAGGAGGAACTTTTCGGGGGATTCCCCAGTGGGGGTTTCCCAATGACGATCACGTGATCAAGGCATGTCTAGACTTGTTCTGGGTTGTACAGTTCTGCCATACGGAGGATGGGTACTAATTAATTAATTAATTAATTTTAATTAATTACTTGTAAAATGGCGGTGTTTTTAGACGGCGCAAGGGAGCAAACGAGGCGGTGGGGACGTCACGGGGAGAAAAACCCTCACATTACCCTCAAAAAAACCTCTAAGCCATATAATAGTAATAAACATAATCTATAGGTGTTGTACCATGTTAATAGGATCAGTCTAGCATCTGTACCACCCTACGGTCGAGTGTTTATTGTCCCGTGTATCTCCGCAAGAAAACAACAAAGAAAATGGCGGCTCCAGGATGGTGCGGGGACGCCCTTTCTCCATCACGGCGTCGACCGTAGCGCCATCTGCACACATTGACGCAAGGGAGACAACTCGTGTGGCCTAAGGAAATGGAAATAGCCGTGTTGGAGCTAGGGGAGCCACAAATGGTCCAATGGGATCGAGTGAGGTATCAAAGTAAAGCCTAGGTGAAGGGGCATCTAATGGGCTGGGTGTGGGATTGAAATATCGGACTTCTGCGCATGCGCAGTGGCCGAAGGGTATGGAAATAGCCGTTTTGGAGCTAGCGAAGCCAATAATGGTCCAATGGGATCGAGTGAGGTATCAAAGTGAAGCTTAGGTGAAGGGGCATCTAATGGGCTGGGTGTGGGGTTGACATAGCGGCCTTCTGCGCATGCGCGGTGGCCGAAGGGTATGGAAATAGCCGTTTTGAGATGTAGGGGAGCTCCTAGTGGACCGATAGGGTCGAGTGAAGTATCAAAGTGAAGCTTATGTGAGGGGGCATCTGACGGGTTGGGTGTGGGATTGAAATATCGGCATTGTGCGCATGCGCGGTGGCCCAAGGGTATGGAAATATCCGTTTTGGAGCTAGGGGATCCCCTAATGGTCGAATGGGGTCGAGTGAGGTATCAACGTGAAGCCTAGGTGAAGGGGTATTTGATGGCTGGGTGGGTGCATGTAAAATTTTTCCTGAAAAAAAAAAAAAAATACGGAACTCGGACTTTATCGAAAAACCTGGGAAAATGCCTATATGGGGTATGAGGGGTATATAGGTCGCCGGGCTTAACGGGGCTTGTCTATCAATAGAGTTATCTCCCCCTAGTTCCAGGGTGGGTGTATGTAAACATTTTCCTGAAAAAAAACGGAATACGGACTTTATCCTAAATAACGGGAAAATGCCTATATGGGGTATGGGAGGTATAGGACCATCCTGGGAAACCTACTTCTATACATTTGCGGTAGGGTTGTGGGATCTCGTTTTACTCGTCTCGTCATTTAGAACATGATAAGAAGTGTCCCGGAGCGAAACGGTGAAATTTTTGAAAAAAGTCACCCAGCCTCATATAGTCCCATACTGGGGTATAGGACCGATGTTTGTCCCCCTGGGAAACGTACTTCTATACATTTGCGGTAGGGTTGTGGGGTCTCGTTTTACTCGTCTCGTCATTTAGAACATGATAGGAAGTGTCCCCGTACGAATCGGTGAAATTTTGAAAAGTCACCGAGGCCTGGGTAGGCCCATAGGCCTATACTGCATGGCTATGG
>JAVTVY010037226.1:0-17215 GCA_036873755.1 Hanleya hanleyi | reverse complement strand
ATTTTCAGGCATGGTATCTTAAAAGAGATATCTCAAAATAGCCGTATAAACAGGACAGAATTAGCACTCGTTCTTAATTATAAAATCTTAAGTATGTTTCATAGCTCATGCCAAAGTGTCAAAGAGATTGGTCTTCTCTTCCAGTACCCAATGATGACACGTGCAAAAAAATAAATAATAAAAAAAAATACTACGAAACAACTTTATGACGTTATAGCGGTCTCCTTCATTCAAGTCTTATTTAAATGTGACGTCATACTACGTCGGATGAATGAGCGAGGACTACTATAACGTCATGACGTTCCAAAAACAACGGAAGGCAAGCGATGACGTTTTTAAAAGTTCTGGCTCTCGTGGTTTGGTGGAATAAGGTTTGACTTCCCATATACCCAAAATAAAACAATAACTCACAGAACTATTACCACACATATTTGTAACAAGTATAGAAGTTCTTGTTTTATGACATTTTAACAGAACATTGGAAAGCTTTTCAGTTCACCTTTAAACTGTCATTTTCTCTAAAATACCCCAATAGTATTCTGGAACAATCCGATACCGGAAATGTAATAAAAACAGGCTTCTCTTCAAGACGGTACGATGGCAACACAGGAAACAATGGTCACGAGGCCAGATTACCCAGATTTCGCTACGACAGTTTTTCAGCGTTACTTTGTTCCGGTCGCATTGCGTCAAAATTTGGAAAACACATTACCTAATTCAAAAATCCTTTCACATCTGTTCTCTTAAAAGCTTATATTTTCATTTCCGTTGAAATTTCCTTTAAATATCACTATTTTGGTAGATGCCCAGAAACATGTGCAGTTGTCTAGAACTTCCTTCCAATGTGACTAGTGTGTTACAGTACCACCATTCGTATATATACTAAGAATATTGGAGAAAAAACAAAGACATTCGGAGAAAATGTATTCGAATTCCACTAATTAAGGAATCCCCACCCCATGTTTCATAGTAAAATTGCTATGAAAACAAAAAATTACAGACATCCGTCAAATAGTCAAGGTGCTCATGCACTAAAAAGCCTGTAGAAGGACAACTATCTAACCAGCAGTCGCTGACCTGAAAAGCTTTCCTAAGTAGCGTATATGATACATTGTGCAGTAAACCGTTACACCGAGTATTAGTCCTTATAACATGGGAAAACATAATGTTTTCATTTCAAAATGTAGAAGTCCCTGCCGGAGCATACCAAAGACTTGAAACATGGAATTCCTTGTTTCCGCGCTTGACACCCAGCCTTAAGAGGATAGATCAAGGACTGGTTGGTCCGATGCCATTAAGGTTTAACGTCGCGTTCAGCATTAGTTATGTGACTGAGTGAAGTACCATGTCTGTCTACCACATGATGATTCATGGAGGCAGCACTATAAGATGGTGGCATTAAGACTGCTTGGTTACAAGCAGGCATCGTCGTGATATCATAGAAAGTGTTAAAAGCGATGTTAAATTCTACTCACTCCTAAAATAGAGATGGAATATCCCACCTCTCTTCCCCCAACATCTCAAGGCATATTCCTACCTAATTTGTAAAGGTGAAATTCTGATGGTGGTCTTCAGCCACAAGGTTCAAAAACTGTATACTGTGAAGCTATAGTGATTTTGAACTACTGCTATTGACGTTGACACAACCTTGTATAACAACGTTTCTGCAACGACATTGTATCTTTGTCACAACGTATCATCAACGTTTAATTGTTAGCTGAGATGTCACTTGCTTGCTTGCGAGACTGTTACCGTGTTTACAATGGCGTAAAAATTCTCTCTACGTAAAGACATTCACGAGTTGTGTAAGACAGACGTATAGACCTACACTGAACATTTGAAGCTATAGATATGCAGTCTATTCGACTAGTTTGTCCTCTGAATATGAGCCACATGTTGAAATTACTTAGTATTAATCTCCTGTGGATAATATGTAGATCACAGACAATAAGGACTAGTAGGGATGTTTTTCGTTGCTGTGGTATTTCAGGACCTATAAACGACGTCCGCTTAACCGGGATAGACAGGCATGATCTGTGTTTGTGAGAAATCAATACGAGTGTTTTCGTACAATTGCCCCGCTCTGTCTGAAATATGTCAAGTAATAAGGGGAATAACCGTTAACTTTCCAGTGGTTAGATATAAGCCAGAATTTGGCACTCGCTCAGTACATGTACAGACAAGTCAAATGTGTGTCTGTTCTGGCCAGTGTAGGAAACAAACCTGTCCACTTCAGCGTCTGTTTCATTTATTTCAGCTCATGTAACCGATTCCTTATTCGACCGGCACATCCTCGTCAAATCAGACCAAGCCAAGTCCGGTATAATGCTATTAAATCCTTCTTAAAGGGATGAAATACTGACAACATGGTTATCTTGTTGACAAGTCAACATGGTTATCTTGTCAAGTTGATTGTTGGAGTAAAATATATATATATATTTAATATGTTGTTCCATTATCAGCATAACTTTCACCAACAAGATGTCAGTCAGACATGGGGAATATTCTAAGGACCAAGGCCGATTATATGAAAACGAGCTATATTGATTGAAAAGTTTACGACATGCTTGACATAACAAGTGTGTCCAGTTTTGTATTTTCCTGCTTTCTCCCATTGATTTGTCACTTGTGTGACTCACCAATAAATGCTTGGTGATTTTTTTGCCCATGGTCTTGTATGAAACTACACGTGCAGACTTGGCATGCACATCAGCTTTTAACCTAAAGTTTAACTGTGTTGCTGTTTGACTGATATAATTTTTTTGGATTGTGAAATATATATTGGAATACACATGTTATTTGAAGATAAATCCAAAAAAGCCGTTCATCTCCTTTTCTATTTGTAACATGGTTTATGTTTTAGGAGTAGGCCTAGTTATGTACAATTTTAGGACTATACTTTTACAAAGTGTGTTTTATGATTACCAAACATATTGCATACGTAGTTATCACACCATCTGTATCCCGATTTTCAAAACAGTGTTGATCAAAGGCAGAACCTGTAGCCTAGCATGAAGTGCTGTTGTCAGGTTTATTCTGGCAAATGTAAGATAATCTCCAAGGTACAATAAATACAGGGAGCTGAAATATGACATATATATGATTCCGTCCTTTTTGGTGGATTTTTTTTACAAAGATACTTGATTCATGAGTTTTTAGAAGACAGACGGATAGATTTCTTTATTCGAACTGTGTGAATTAAAAAGACCAATGGGCCCAAACCCTGGTGACGTATTATATCTGTGTCAATCACGTGATGAATTGTGTATTCATTCATCTGGATGACACGTGAACACTTATCCAGAAATCTTACATCGCTGAAGTAACAAGAAACCAGTTAAATTGCCATTGTCCACGCAAAGTACATGTGCCGTAAGGCGTGAAGTCCTACATGTAACCGATACACCAATATGACATATATATGATTCCATCTCTTTTGGTGGATTTTTTTTTACAAAGATACTTGAATCATGAGTTATAAGAAGACAGACGGATAGACAGGTTTCTTTATTCGAGCTGTGTGAATTAAAAAGAACAATGGTCTGAAACCCTGATGACGTATTATATCTGTGTCAATCACGTGATGAATTGTGTATTCATTCATCTGCATGACACGTGGACACTTATCCAGAAATCTTACATCGCTCAAGTAACACAAAACCAGTTAAATTGCCATTGTCCACGCAAATTACATGTGCCGTAAGGCGTGAAGTCCTATATGTATCCCGATACACCAAATTAAAGCGTGCGCTTCCGACTGTGCCGGTCAAGTTACCTCGCTCTGGCAATTAAGTTGATGTAATGTTACATGAGGGAGGTTTACAGGCTAACTGAATTGCACAAAGATCCCCATCATCCATTTAATTGCCATGAATGTTGGGGCCTGCATCGCATCAAGGGATAGAAGTGGGAGTTTATTGTCATGGATGTAGGGCCTACGTCATCAGGTTTCAGGACATTTAGATAAACAAAGCTTCTCGATACTGTCAACAGAAGTCAAACATTGTTAAAATGTATTCCTATAAATTATATGAGCATTGCTTCAATAAAATAAACAGTGTCGAAATATAGGTATACAGATTTATATAAAATACATGTTACAAATGTTGGAAATAGAAAATGCAAACAGCATTGTATTTATGTTACCATGTGTATACCAATATAAGTTTTACAATCCACAAATTTCATATCAGAAGAACATGTAGGCGAAAAAGCATATGTGCATATTAAGTATCAGCTTGTAGTTTCATGCAAGAACAATGGCTAAATATCACCAAGCATTTATTGGTAAGCCACACAAGGGAGGAAGCAGGGAAACGCAAAACTGGAAATACCCTGTCCATGCATGCAGAAAACGTTTCGGTCAATATAGTTTGTTTTCGGGTAGCCTGCCATTGCCTTTGGAAATTGCCCTCCCCGTGGCCTCCACGATATGCACATTTTTGGAGGTCAATGAATGTCAAGTTCTCCTCTCTATACTACTCATGGTGTTGTATGATGTGTAAACACGTACAACGTTCAGTGTTTAGCGGCCATGTTTGATAAAGTTTTTTTTTTAAATATTCTATCTAACAGCTTCCCCAGTCAATACAAATCTTGGTGTGTATGATGGTGTTTGATCATTTAAAGTCGTATCTGAAAATCTGGTAATTAAATGACTATGTAAGCACCCTCGACCCATTCATTTTACAACCATTGTCCAGTTAAACGTCAGACATTTCCAACAATAAATTTGTATGAATATACAAACGTAGACCTATAAGTCGTAGATGCATTGTTTACATTGATGAATATGTCCCATGATTCTGAAGCAAAATGTAGGTTATAATCAATTCGGGCGGGAAAATTTTCCATTGCATGGACTCTAAGGTATGCCGATTTTGATTTAAATGACTGAAGAATTATTACTTGCATATTCTGGAAAAATAAAACCCTATGTAGTATACAATGGATAATGTCAACTCACTACTATAGTTGAGGAAATTTTAATATACAATACATCAAATGTCAGCTAGAGTGGTAGATTACAACACGAGCAGCGACATATTTGTGGCCACTAACATAACTGATATCCTGTGGAATTTATTGAGCTGGAACCCACATTCCTCAGTCTGATGACCTCGTTTGTGTTGAGTGTCCTATTTTCAAAAACTAATAAACATGAGAACGTCAGCTGAGATAAAATTGTACAACATCGAGAAAATATTGCGCCAGCCGTGTTAATACATATATAGGGGGGTGGAGGCCTACTGGCTTATAACAATCTGTATGCATTTCAAAATGAATGAAGCCGCAGTAAGTGTAATCAAACGGAAGGTTTATAATTGTTGAAGATGTTGATGGGACAAGTGTGGACAATATATTCCTCTTCATCAACTCGTCATGCTTTAGTACATTGTCATTATCGAGAATAGGCTTGTACTGGTAAGTTAATCTCGTACCATGTTCATATATTACGTTCATAAACTTAGACCACGAGTAATATATAAAGTTGAAATTCCTTATCATTTATGCAAATGAATCGTCCAATCAGAAGCCGTCAAAGGTCACATCCGGGTCGAATGTCAAAGGTCACACCCGGGTTCAAAGGTCAAAGGTTATTTCCGGTCACGTGACATGTATTCTTCCGCGGTCTGGCGGTGAGGCGGCCGGAAAGTAGTCGGGCGGTGATGCGGTCGGGTTATAGAAAAAGTAGCTTTTCGCGTCACTATGACGTCACATCCGGGTCAAAAGATCACATCCGGGTCAAAAGGTCACATCCGGGTCAAAAGGTTACGTGACAACCTGGAGTTATCTCCCCTCTAGTTTTTTTGTCACCAGGGGCAACGAGGGACCTGGGCCATATACATCAGAACTTATACTACAGTCCCGAGGAGCTCTTAGAGCTCCGAGAGCTCCGAGCTCCAAGAGCTCCGCCCCACGGCTGCTACCACCAAGCTCCGGAGCTCCGAGAGCTCCGAGCTTCAAGAGCTCTAGAGCTCCAAGAGCTCCGCCCCACGGGATCTACCACCAAGCTCCGGAGCTCCGAGCTCCAAGAGCTCTGGAGCCCCAAGAACTCCGCCCCACGGGCGCTACAACCAAGCTCCGGAGCTCCGAGCTCCAAGAGTTCTGGAGCCCCAAGAGCTCCGCCCCATTGGAGCTACCACCACAACCGGGCGTTGACATCCCCGAGCTCAGAGCTGTTGCATATTCACAAGAAGCTTCATTACACGCCTGGTGTCCATGGAGACGAGAGCCATGGTTTACGCATGTCACTTGTGTTCGAAGTCATTTTCCACGCCATTTAATCTACGTAGAATTTTGCTTTCCATACATAATAATCGTATACAGCGAAGCCATCTCACGGAGCGGAGTCCCGATAACGCTCAAATTCAAAGTACGCGAGAAGAACGATCAACACCTACGTCACACACGAGAGTATTAGAACATCCCTATACGATGATGGTGAGTGGTCCTACAGAGTGTGGAAAGACGTCCTTAGTGGTGAAGTTCTTAGAGGAAGGGACCATCGGTGATACACGCATTGTATGGTGTTATAGTCAATGGCAGCCCGCCTGCGAAACTACGCGATTACAGAATGTGAGTTTCGTCCAAGGAATTCCTCACGACATAGACGAACCGTATTACTTCGATCCCCATCAGACCAACGTGGTAGTGGTCGATGATCTGATGAGTGCGGCCAAGGACAATTCGAAAATTGTCGACCTATTCACCAAAGGGTCCCATCATCGCAATCTGTCCGTCATCTACTTGACCCAGAATCTCTTTCCTCAAGGGAAGGCGTGCAGAGATATTGCCTTGAACTGCCAATACTTTGTGTTGTTCTTCAATCTCATTGACAGAGCACAAATCTGTGTGTTTGGTAGTCGAATTTTCCCTCAGAACATCGACCATTTCATGCAGGCGTTTCAAGGAGCGACAAGTCGTCCGTATCGCTACCTAATCGTATATTTAAAAGCCCATACCCCGGGAGATCGCCGGCTGACGACTCATCTGTTACCTGGTGAGGCATCACCACAGCCCCTACACCATACACCGAGTCCACATCTGGCAGAGCAGCAACCCGCCCCCGTACAGCAGATCCCCTTCATACCATCAGTGCCGGAATATCGCCCAACCGTGAAGGACCAATCCGAGGTTGAAGAACATAATGTGAACTCGAGGCTATGGAAGGATTTGTTCAAGGAAAGTATGGACGCCGAGCTGGATGAGATGTTGGAGGTCACAGGAAACAAGTTTCACCGCAAAGGGTATTCGAAAGAGGAAGCTGTAATGTTAGCCCATAATACATTGGCACCCAGACTACGACGGATTTTACGTCAGCAGTATGCCCACCTCCTGATCCATATAAAATTGCTGGAAAAGGACCCGATCCATATGGAAATCGAAAGAACAGCGCCGATGTTGAAAACCTCGGGCATGAACTGGAAAGCGGCGTATATCGCACCAATAGCACAAAAGAAACATTTGTTCGAACGCATCATTAAGATCAAACGCGTCTCACTATAAATAGACCACACGGCCCCCGTCCCCCCCCCCCCCACTTTTCCAAGTTGTTTGAACCCGACAAAGAGGATATTCTAGCCGAAGCGATACGTCAAGCCAATGTCGATGCTATTAATGATACAGCGCAAGGTGGGATCAACGACCAACACATGCGTTCTTATCTTACCACGCTCATAAATGATATCCAATGGGCGACACGCTTATGTCTTCTGCTACCCGAAGAGGATACCCATGCCCAGAATCTTCTGACCCTGCATGAGGCATTTCAAACCTTTATAGAGATCCAGCTGGAGACGGGAAATTATCTTCTTCAACCTCCAACATCAACGTGTAGTTGACAATGCGATAGGTATGGAGACGGGCGTTGAAACGGGCGGTAAAACGTTGAGACGGACGTTGACGTTGTCCATGGAGACGAGAGCCATGGTTTACGCATGTCACTTGTGTTCGAAGTCATTTTCCACGCCATTTAATCTACGTAGAATTTTGCTTTCCATACATAATAATCGTATACAGCGAAGCCATCTCACGGAACGGAGTCCCGATAACGCTCAAATTCAAAGTACGCGAGAAGAACGATCAACACCTACGTCACACAGGAGAGTATTAGAACATCCCTATACGATGATGGTGAGTGGTCCTACAGAGTGTGGAAAGACGTCCTTAGTGGTGAAGTTCTTAGAGGAAGGGACCATCGGTTATACACGCATTGTATGGTGTTATAGTCAGTGGCAGCCCGCCTACGAAACTACGCGATTACAGAATGTGAGTTTCGTCCAAGGAATTCCTCACGACATAGACGAACCGTATTACTTCGATCCCCATCAGACCAACGTGGTAGTGGTCGATGATCTGATGAGTGCGGCCAAGGACAATTCGAAAATTGCCGACCTATTCACCAAAGGGTCCCATCATCGCAATCTGTCCGTCATCTACTTGACCCAGAATCTCTTTCCTCAAGGGAAGGCGTGCAGAGATATTGCCTTGAACTGCCAATACTTTGTGTTGTTCTCCAATCTCATTGACAGAGCACAAATCTGTGTGTTTGGTAGTCGAATTTTCCCTCAGAACATCGACCATTTCATGCAGGCGTTTCAAGGAGCGACAAGTCGTCCGTATCGCTACCTAATCGTATATTTAAAAGCCCATACCCCGAGAGATCGCCGGCTGACGACTCACCTGTTACCCGGTGAGGCATCACCACAGCCCCTACACCATACACCGAGTCCACATCTGGCAGAGCAGCAACCCGCCCCCGTACAGCAGATCCCCTTCATACTATCAGTGCCGGAATATCGCCCAACCGTGAAGGACCAACCCGAGGTTGAAGAACATAATGTGAACTCGAGGCTTTGTTCAAGGAAAGTATGGACGCCGAGCTGGACGAGATGTTGGAGGTCACAGGAAACAAGTTTCACCGCAAAGGGTATTCGAAAGAGGAAGCTGTAATGTTAGCCCATAATACATTGGCACCCAGACTACGACGGATTTTACGTCAGCAGTATGCCCACCTCCTGATCCATATAGAATTGCTGGAAAAGGACCCGATCCATATGGAAATCGAAAGAACAGCGCCGATGTTGAAAACCTCGGGCATGAACTGGAAAGCGGTGTATATCGCACCAATAGCACAAAAGAAACATTTGTTCGAACGCATCATTAAGATCAAAAGCGTCTCACTATAAATAGACCACACGGCCCCCGTCCCCCCCCCCCACTTTTCCAAGTTGTTTGAACCCGACAAAGAGGATATTCTAGCCGAAGCGATACGTCAAGCCAATGTCGATGCTATTAATGATACAGCGCAAGGTGGGATCAACGACCAACACATGCGTTCTTATCTTACCACGCTCATAAATGATATCCAATGGGCGACACGCTTATGTCTTCTGCTACCCGAAGAGGATACCCATGCCCAGAATCTTCTGACCCTGCATGAGGCATTTCAAACCTTTATAGAGATCCAGCTGGAGACGGGAAATTATCTTCTTCAACCTCCAACATCAACGTGTAGTTGACAATGCATAACGCATTGAGATAGGTATGGAGACGGGCGTTGAAACGGGCGGTAAGGCGTTGATACGGACGTTGACGTTGTCCATGGAGACGAGAGCCATGGTTTACGCATGTCACTTGTGTTCGAAGTCATTTTCCACGCCATTTAATCTACGTAGAATTTTGCTTTCCATACATAATAATCGTATACAGCGAAGCCATCTCACGGAACGGAGTCTCGATAACGCTCAAATTCAAAGTACGCGAGAAGAACGATCAACACCTACGTCACACACGAGAGTATTAGAACATCCCTATACGATGATGGTGAGTGGTCCTACAGAGTGTGGAAAGACGTCCTTAGTGGTGAAGTTCTTAGAGGAAGGGACCATCGGTTATACACGCATTGTATGGTGTTATAGTCAGTGGCAGCCCGCCTACGAAACTACGCGATTACAGAATGTGAGTTTCGTCCAAGGAATTCCGCACGACATAGACGAACCGTATTACTTCGATCCCCATCAGACCAACGTGGTAGTGGTCGATGATCTGATGAGTGCGGCCAAGGACAATTCGAAAATTGCCGACCTATTCACCAAAGGGTCCCATCATCGCAATCTGTCCGTCATCTACTTGACCCAGAATCTCTTTCCTCAAGGGAAGGCGTGCAGAGATATTGCCTTGAACTGCCAATACTTTGTGTTGTTCTCCAATCTCATTGACAGAGCACAAATCTGTGTGTTTGGTAGTCGAATTTTCCCTCAGAACATCGACCATTTCATGCAGGCGTTTCAAGGAGCGACAAGTCGTCCGTATCGCTACCTAATCGTATATTTAAAAGCCCATACCCCGGGAGATCGCCGGCTGATGACTCACCTGTTACCCGGTGAGGCATCACCACAGCCCCTACACCATACACCGAGTCCACATCTGGCAGAGCAGCAACCCACCCCCGTACAGCAGATCCCCTTCATACCATCAATGCCGGAATATCGCCCAACCGTGAAGGACCAACCCGAGGTTGAAGAACATAATGTGAACTCGAGGCTTTGTTCAAGGAAAGTATGGACGCCGAGCTGGACGAGATATTGGAGGTCACAGGAAACAAGTTTCACCGCAAAGGGTATTCGAAAGAGGAAGCTGTAATGTTAGCCCATAATACATTGGCACCCAGACTACGACGGATTTGACGTCAGCAGTATGCCCACCTCCTGATCCATATAAAATTGCTGGAAAAGGACCCGATCCATATGGAAATCGAAAGAACAGCGCCGATGTTGAAAACCTCGGGCATGAACTGGAAAGCGGCGTATATCGCACCAATAGCACAAAAGAAACATTTGTTCGAACGCATCATTAAGATCAAAAGCGTCTCACTATAAATAGACCACACGGCCCCCGTCCCCCCCCCCCACTTTTCCAAGTTGTTTGAACCCGACAAAGAGGATATTCTAGCCGAAGCGATACGTCAAGCCAATGTCGATGCTATTAATGATACAGCGCAAGGTGGGATCAACGACCAACACATGCGTTCTTATCTTACCACGCTCATAAATGATATCCAATGGGCGACACGCTT
The DNA here is from genome assembly GCA_036873755.1 of Hanleya hanleyi. NCBI lineage: Eukaryota > Metazoa > Mollusca > Polyplacophora > Lepidopleurida > Hanleyidae > Hanleya > Hanleya hanleyi. The sequence goes on along the minus strand of JAVTVY010037226.1, from coordinate 6,135 downwards.
ATGTCTTCTGCTACCCGAAGAGGATACCCATGCCCAGAATCTTCTGACCCTGCATGAGGCATTTCAAACCTTTATAGAGATCCAGCTGGAGACGGGAAATTATCTTCTTCAACCTCCAACATCAACGTGTAGTTGACAATGCATAACGCATTGAGATAGGTATGGAGACGGGCGTTGAAACGGGCGGTAAGGCGTTGAGACGGGCGTTGACGGGCGTCACTGTATTTCGATGTATTGGTGTCTAGAAAAATGAGAGTTTCTGACCTAATTCACCAGGGCGTTGAAGCGTTAAGCTAAGCGTTGACGGGCGTTATAAAATCACGCGCATTCCCAAAACACGCACAGTCGACGTTCAACCGTCAACATGGCTTATACTTGCTCTGAGTGCGAACGCACGTTCACCAGACATTACGATATTATGCAACACCAGGAAAATATGCATGCGATTGAAGACACGGAGAAGTCCGTTGAGGCGGATGCTGATACAGAAACCGAGATTGCTGACAGTCTATCTACTGATACAGAGAGCTCAGATAGTCAGCCTACATCCCAGTAAAGTGTGACAGAACCTACCTTCTGGGATCGTATTGTGGATGAAGCTATTCGTAGTTATGCCGCGGTAATCGAAGACGAAGGACAGGATAACTCACAACAGGCGTACACCGAAATGCGGCCCTGTATCAGGAAAACAGCCATGGCCATCTATAAACGGTATAGCCTGCTGCCCCTTGAAATGAAAGGCGACCCCACGCACAGGTTCATCATGAAGACCAAGCGTCACTTGGAAGAGGACATGGGGTTACCACCCACCGAGGCCCTGGAATGCGCAAACAACTGTTTCAGGACATGCTGCCCGAACAATATCCAGGCTTGCCCGAGGAGGACTAGAACAAACAGGTGAAAGTTTCTGAAAGGACTACAGACACGAGCAGCCGAGAATACATCTAACGGGTCAGAACGAATATGACAGCGTCAAAGGACGGCCTCTGATCCGTCTTCTTGAATTGTAAACATACCCAACGCGACTCCCCCAGCGTGGGTATGATGTAACATTGGGGAAAATAAACTATTTGAAAACTTGTTATTGTTGTTGTTGTTGTTTTTCTGTCATCTGTCATTGTTGTTGCAGCGGGCGTTCATTTGGAACAGGAATAGTCTGGACCCAAAAACATTACAGGATTGCTCATGAGTTAGGTGTAAAGTCCGTGTTTCGCTTATTTTCGGGTTAAATCGTAATTTTGCATGCACCCACCCATGACTTGATCGCTCTAGAGGAGCGCTTGACAATGATGGTCTGACTCGACCGAATCCGACCATCAGGGGCACACCTACACCCCAAAACGTCTATGTCCATACCCTTTGTCTACTGCGCATGTGCAGAATGACGTCAGTTGCACGTTTTAGCCATACCGTCGGATGCTCCCTCACGACTGATTTACAATGATACCTCACTTGATGCAATCGGATCACTAGTGGCTCACCTGGACCCCAAAACGTCTATTTGTATAGTCTTTGTCTATTGCGCATGCGCAGAATGACGTCAGTTTCAAGTTTCACCCATCCCTGCGTAGGCTCCCTCACGTATGTTTTAAAATGATACCTCACACGACACCATAGGCCCACTAGGGGCCCGCCTCGACCGCAAAACGTCTATGTCCGTACCCTTTATCTACTGCGCATGCGCAGAATGTCGAAAACGGACGTCATACCCCGCCCATCGGATGCTCCTTCACGACTGCTTTACATTGTTACCTCTTTCGACAACATAGGCCCACTAGGGGCTCGCCTCGACCTCAAAACGTCTATTCCCATAATACGGCCTGTCTGCGCATGCACAGAATATTGAAAATAAACAATACACTATTCCAGTCTGATTCTCCTCCACGAGAGCGTCAAAATAAAACCTCATACGACACCATCGGACCACTAGTGATCCACCTGGACCTCAAAATGTCCACCCAGTATGCACCTATGCACTGAACCAGTATGGATATATACAGACCTAACCGGTACTTAAAAAAAAATTCATAGCTTTTCCCATCGTATTCTACATGGTGAGACGAAGAACCCTACAACCCATAGTAAAATCCACAAAAATGACCACCACCCTACATAGGCAAAATAGATGGAAATGTTCGAATCAGGGGACATCACCTTCGCCTACAAGAGGTTTGGCCTAGTCCGAGTTGTCTCCCTTGCGTCAGAGTGTGTAGATGGGTTTACGATTTGAATTCAGCCAGGATCCGGGGAAATTGGCCGTGGGACGCCATTTTTCATAATCTTACACAAACAGACCTGCACGGATGATTTTCAACCTTTTGCAAGTGATTGTACCATGCAAAATTATATAAAACTAACGGGCGGGTGGGTGTATGTATCTAATTCATTCATACCACGGAAGACCACATGTTGGTCCCCGATGACGTCATTCTCTGTCGGTCAGCATACGTACGGGTACCGGTAGCACGAACGTTGTGTGACCGCCATTTTCTCCTTTGTTTGTTTGTGGAAACTGGACAATAAACGCTCGACACTGGGGTCGCACTCTACTGGCCATAATACCATGGTACAACACCTATAGATTATGTTTATTGGTCCCCGTGGGTTCAGATATTTTTTTTTGTAAAATGCCTACTCTGTGGAGAGGGTTCCCCATGTTTTTTGATGAAATACGATCTGCCAAACAAGAATATGTACACTTGACCATAAAAAAAAATCTTTCCCTCCCCGCCCCAGTTTCATCGAACACATACGTTTATGGGATCAAAACACTTTCTTTTAATTAACAAAAATATACATTTTTTTTTAATCAGACCGCTCACAGAATGTAAACAATGAGGGCCGTAGCCAAGATTTACTCAGGGGGTTCGCTGTATGGGAAAAGTGGCAAATAGGGGGTTCGCTTCAGTTTGAAAAGGGCATTTATATGAGAAAAATATATAATATTTCCGAAAGGGCGGTTTCCCCCGAACCCAAAATGGAATTAGGGTCGCTATTTAGCGACATATCAGATATAGAAGCGGTTATTAAGTCTGAAATTTAATCAGATTGGCAACGATCACCGTTCGCCAGTTCGCCCACTGCTGAGGGAAATTTTACCACAGATCCTGACGACCCGCCTATAGTAATGCAACCGAGACAACAAGCTGTGCGTACAATCTACCAACGGCATTGGTTTACTATCCGGCACTGTTTTCAACGACATTGACCGATACTGGACTTATACAATTTTCGGTTAGAGGAAAACACCTATCTCCCCCACTACGCCTATACTATTTTCGAGGACCAAGCCACGGCGTTCAAATTAAATCTCACCTTTGGGTATTTATTACGGCATAAGGAAACAGACCAGCTCCGGCACTTTTACCCCTGGTGTTCGAGCAGCCTTTCACCATAGTTTGGAATGGCCCTTCCGATGAGATGATTTTTTTTATTTTTATTTTAACACCAGCTCTCTACATAATACACTTATAGTAAACAACAACACACCCGCTGCCTGCATAACAATAATAGTAATTAACAACAACACCATCCGATGAAATGACTTTTTTTTATTCTGATAACAATTATATGGGATATCATATAACAGTAAATCACCCTTTTCAACATGAGGGGTAAATTATAAAATAATATTTCAACTGTAATAATGAATTATACACCCTAAGTCGCAGGCCAAGTTCTATGTTATTTTAGGCTTCCAGAGCACGCGCGATAATAATCCAATCAAATCTCGAATCGGCGAAAGCGCCAATACAACATTGTGAGTTTGGGTTCTTTTGTATACCATAGTTAACCACAAAGAGCTAATTGACTCGTATTGACCTTGATGACTGGCCCTGGTATATATGGCTCAGGTCCCCTCGTTGCCCCTGGTGACAAAAAACTAGGGGGGAGATAACTCCAGGTTGTCACGTGACCTTTTGACCCGGATGTGACGTCATGGTGACGCGAAAAGCCGCGTATGGCCCTGGGACTACTTTTTCTATAACCCGACCGCATCACCGCCCGACTACTTTCCGACCGCCTCACCGATAGACCGCGGAAGAATACATGTCACGTGACCGGTAGTAACCTTTGACCGTTGAACCCCGGGTGTGATCTTTGATCTTTGACCCGGATGTGACCTTTGACGGTTTCTGATTGGACGAGAGCTCTGTGACGTCATCGATGACGTCATCTCATTTGCATAAATGATAAGGAATTTCAACTTTATATACTACTACCGCGGTTCGCAGTTCGCAGTTTGTTATTTGCGGGGACCAGTCATGCAGCGACTCATAGCAGCGCCTCTAGCAGATTTGGGATATGAATATACATGATATTCTTTCTTGCTATGCAGTGTTTGGAGTTCAAAGTACTCGTAATAAAAAAATGACAGATTTCCATATCTGAAGAAATAATTGCTGGTCCCCTCGAATAACGAACTGCGAACTGCGAACCGCGAACCGCGGTCTAACTTTATGAACGTTCATATATTGCGTGTATGGTCTGGTATGCTGTTATAAAGTGTCACATGGTTCAAATGGATAAATCATTTATATCAGCATGTAGCATTATCAGCACACATTCCACCTCAGATTTCCGTTGGATACACATTGTTTGTTCAGTAATGTTAAATGTAAATACAAGAATTGGATTCAGACAGTTTATATACGCCAGCCCAAAAAGCACTTTCCGTCCGCCTGTCCATCCCTTCTTGGTCGATCTATATCTGGGACACTTCCAATTTCTTATGTGTTAGGGGATACATAGGAGAAGAGGTGTTGTGGGGGCGTATATTGAAGCCAATTTTGGCTCTTGTTATTAACTATCAAAATACATTCTCATCATTAGTTCGTAACTAATTAGCAAGTAACATGACATGGCGTTGGAGATAGTGACTGTTTTCCACCCAGATATGGATCAGGAGTGATTTCCTTAATATTCACTATCTCAGTAACGCTTTTATCTATATGTTCTTGTAGCCACCATGGCTGTAATAACCGAACTGCCCCTCGAACCTGTTTATCCGGAATTACATATAAATATTGAAGAGCAAATGATGTAATGAATCTGTTACAATATAATTGATATTCCACGGTCAAGTTTAAATAATTGGGGTAAATATTTTTAGAGTACAATAGTACATGAATCTTTTCCTACATTATCGACAGATTTAGACCATTCCAAGGCAACTGGGAAAACAGTCATCGTGAAACAATATAGCCGTTAATTCGGACTACTGGATGTTCCTTTTAACTGTGAGAATTACAGTATAAAATAACTTAATCATTTTGTCTGTAAGAAGCACAGATTCTTGGATAGATATTTTGTTTATTTCAAGAATCAAGCCGATTCGGGACCCCCTTTTTTCGGTGAAGCATAACTATTGTCATTCGAAGATATTTCCATCTGTCCGTAGTGAAGAAATATAGATTACACATCCAGAAAAAAAGTGATGGCCCATCACCATTTAATGGTAATCAGGCCCGGTCATCACCTTTAAAAGGTGATGAGTTGGAGCCATTACCTTTAAATGTTGACGGCCATCACCTTTTAAGGGTGATGATTTTGTCTCATCACCGTAGGAGATGACCTAAATTTACAGTCATTGCTCATCACACGTCAGAGGCGATAGCCATCATTTTTAAAGGTGATCATAACAAAGGGTGATGACTCTAACTCATCACCTTTTTGGGATGATAGTTATCACCTTTTTCTGGTTGTGTAGGTTTGCTATGGGGTGGGAGCGGGGCAATTTGAGCACCTGTAGTTAACCGACCAAAATGGACCTTGTGTTGGCCAGGAAAGAACGCCTATCAACATAATTATTTGAGATATATAGAATATGTGTTTTTTCCAGTTACTTTGATAACAGATATCATGTATTGTTATAGAACAAAACTTCCGTGAGACCCTCTCCAGAAACCATACCCTAATAATAGAAATTGGATTCAACTGTTGGTTCGGTTTGGAAGCATAATAATGATTTTTGAGGCCATATGGTGATTGTATATCCGATATATACTTTTTCTCATACTTTGTTTTGATATTGAAGCCACGAACTGATGATCAACAGTAACCGCCCTCGCATCTCCCATTTTCACAGATTAACTACCAACGAAAGATTTCACAACGTATCGTAATCGACCTTTG
>JAVTVY010037225.1:0-16231 GCA_036873755.1 Hanleya hanleyi | reverse complement strand
GTTGGACGGATATTAAAATGATGTCATTTTGAGAAAATTGTTGTTAAATGTTAAGAGATAGCCTGAAAACGATCTACAAATGGTGTGATTCATGTGATACAATACACAATCTAATTGATGAAAATACATAATCTGCTTATTTGGCAAGAACTAAGTAAACTGTACATAAATGATTAAAGTATGGTGATATAGCGGGTATGTACCTACATTGAATATTTCTACATGGCATGAAGTTCAGATAAGGACTGTCATTTTAAGATAATATAGGTATAATTTTCTTGGCAATCCACATTAGAATTGATGGAAACCTACAAATGTTGTAACTCGCATGGCAAAATACAATTATGAAACAATACACAGTCTAATTTATGAAAATAGTACTGGTTAATCTATAAATGATATTACCTAAATAATTTTAAATCTTATGATGCTTTCACTCCTAATAAAGTATTATTGTCTTGAATATCCTGAATATTTTCCGGTAAGCATTCGAAATATATGCATTGTCATAGGTTATAGTGACATCAATATTGTTGCAGAGAGAAATGCTATATATGCGACAGATTTCCCCCAAAAAATTGGCCGGATACCAACTACTTCGGCAGCATAAGCATGGCACAAATATTGTCAAATAAATATAATATCCCCAATAAATAAATATTCCACAATGCAGCAAAATCTGATTAATCTACATGTGGCTAACCGTTCAACATTTTTTTATGAAATTATGGGCAAACTACACTAGACTGCTAATTGGTTGTCCTTCTCAAACTATTATCCAACTTTATAACGATGTATAAAGAAGTCGTGCAGCGTCGATAAACGTCCATGTTTGTTTTTGTCAAGAACGTATAAATTCCCGGGCACCTCGCATCCTTTTATGGTCTTCGGATATTTTGAGTGATTTATTAAGCTGTAAAATTGATTTTCAGTCACTCCACTTCTCGTAGAATAATGGCTGATGAACAGCTCAATTGTTATGTTCTGTCAGGATTTCACACTGAGTTTTTTTTTCAGTCAGGACCAAATGCTCAACGCTAGTGTCAGGCGTGAAAAACGTCAAGTTTAATTCACTACACGGTGTCGAGATCTAGGTGCAAAGTGTTTATACGTGTATTTCAAGATACACAAAAGGTTTCTCTCAACTTGACTGGAGAGTGTCACAAAGGGGCGATACTCTAGAAAAAATGTAGGATAGTCCTCAAACCATCCAGAAGGGGTTTTTTTTGCAATATAATATGTTTATGAAATGCGTTTTAGTTTAACACGTTGAATTGTTCACCCACGCGCTTCGGGACTATGCATACCTAGCGTCAATCAATTTTGGACATTAACCGTGCGCATGGTATAGTCTGCTCACATCAAAAAATGACAAACATTTTCCACTACCAGAAAATCTAATTTCTAAAACTTCTCAATAGCTGTTGACATATTTTACCCTCCAAATATTGACCCGTATGTAATACGTTAGACTTTTAATTAACCTGACGTAAGTGACCACGGGAAAAATTAGTGGGAACAAATGGTATATATATCTGCGCCATAGGCGTTTCCTCCTTGGGTCCTTCAGTGGCATGTACTAACATCAATCTTATCTGGTCTGGGGGTGGGGGGGGCATTATGGTCCCTCTCTAACAGACTTTATTTCCTATCTCAGCAACGACAAAAAATGAAAGCTGACCCTCCGCCACTTTTTAGTTTCTCAAATTGGGGTTGTTTCAAGCCTATTTGCATAATCCCCCGAGTAGAGGATCATGGGTAAATTCAAGATGGCGGTCATCTGAGGTACCGGAAAAGTGCTGTTTTCGTCATTTTTCTTCAGAATTTCTGTTTTTGTTCGAAGAAAATTGAGCAAAATCATCTACTTTATTCCATATCAGTTATTAGTTACTAATTTATCCTACAGCTTTTGCTTGGACAGGTCGCAAAAAACCCAGGCCAGATAGGGTTAACTGTGTGACAGATTCTCCAACACAAGAAATCAAATTGTTGGTCTAATTTTCATTTTCTTCTCCCTATTTGGAATATGTGCTAACCATCGAATTTACATGTAAATTGACTTTTGGTTATTGACATGACAATTATTTTGTGGACGACGGCTGAATAATGTATGTCGCCACTGAACAAATATAATAAAAAATAATATGAAGCCTCTAACTGAAAATTAAGGTCAAACTACGCGAGACGACTAATTACTTGTCCTTCTTAAACTACATAGTTAACTTTGCAACTATGTTTACTGCGTCGATAACCGTTCTTGTTTGTGTTTGTCGATAACGTATAAATCCCCGGTCGTCTCGCATCCTTGTATAGTCTTCTGTTATTCTGGGTGATTTATCAAGCTGTAAAAATTGATTTCCAGTCATTCTACTTTTCATGGAATAATGGCTGATGGACCGTTCAATTGATCTCTTGTATCATATTTTCGAGCTAAATTTTTTATCCAGGACCAAATGCTGCTTAACGCTGGTGTCAGGCGTGAAAACCCCAAGTTTAACAATCATTACTGTGCCGACACTAGGTGCAAAGGGATTAAACGTGTATTTAAAGATGCACAAAAGGTTCCTCACAAACTGTATGGAATCTCTCGAATAGGCAAGATAGCCCTCAATCCATCGACCGGCAATGTTAGAAAGGATAAAACGATACAATATGTTTATAACGTGTTTATTCAATTTTGACATGTTGACTGGTTCAGCTGCACGTAGTGAGACTATCCATGCCTGACGTCAATCAATTTCGAATGAAAGTCGTAAGTATATCCCTTACAAACATAAACGTGGGGATTGCGTAGGGAAAGTGTGGGTATTGGTGGGCGCGTGGGGTTCGTGTGGGGCGAAGCGTGGTTTGGAACTTTCCTCGTGGGGATAACGTAGGGAAAGTGTGGGGCAGCTGTCCACCGTTATGCAAATTTAGCATAAATATGGGGATTATGTAGGGCGGATGTGGGGATTATGACGGGCGAATGGGCGACAGTTCTGAGAATTCAAAGTCCGCGTGGGGATGATGTAGGGCATACTTTTATCTGCTACATATTCAAAGTGTAACGTGGGGTTGGTGTGGGGAAAATGAACTTCGGAGTTAATCAACTGAGTTGTTTGTAGGGATTAGGTGGGGTGGATTTTTCCAGCGCTCGTAGACAAAGTCCAATGTAGGGAATGTGCGGGGCTGTGGGGATGATGTAGGGCAAAATGCTCGCCGTTTTCATAGCTTAAAATAAACGTGGGGATTTTGTTGGGCAAGCATTCTTCCATGCATAGCCTAAGACGATAGTGGGGTTGAAGTGGGGCGATATTTTATTCGCACATATAGTGTGAGATAAATGTGGGGATCATGCAGGCAGACTGTGAACTCTTCAAACGGTAAAGATTTTGGGCCAGTTTCAGTAAGACGGATCCGCCACCCCACCCAGTCAGAAAAAAGGTGATGGGCCATCACCTTTTTGGGGTGATGGGGTCTGGTCATCACCCTTTTAGGGTGATGATTAAAGTTGACGACAAAATCCATCACCCTAAAAAGGTGATGAAACCAGGCCATCACCATAAAAGGGTGATGAGATTCGTATGACGTTCGTATTTTGCTATCAGCATGCGATATGTATCGCCAAATCTGAGAAACTTTGAGTGTAGGCGCTTGGTGGAATAGCCCTGTTTTTTAAGTTTCTGCACCAGTGTTTTGTGACGTTGATTAAAATCGTCACATTTAACACAGGATCTAGCAAATGCTAGTAAGCGAGATATGTATACGCCATATGCAGGTCCCACTAGAATATTACTGTCCAGAAAGGGATAGTTTACGATGTCGAAATTGTAATCATCTCTTTTGTCATAAAGTCGACGAGAGAGAATGCCAGCTTCATTTTTATAGAGATATAGATCTAAATATGATGTGCCTGTAGGGCTATCTGTAGTTTCCTTCAAATCCAGTGAAGGTGGATATATATCCTTCACTGCCTCATTTATATAGCGATTATCCACAGCGAGAAGATCGTCTATATAGCGTTTGGTGAATGAGAAGGAACGGGCTTTGAATGGATCGGTTTTTGAAAGCGCCTGCATATAGTCATATTCATAAGAGAACAGATACAGGTCAGCCAACAGGGGTGCACAATTAGTACCCATTGGAATACCTATATGCTGATGATATATTGTGTTGCCAAATTTCACATAGGGCCCTCGTCAATAGGGTTGAAAGAAGCTTGGTGGTGCAGCTTCTAGAACCAGCTATGAATCTAGCTTTGTATGGTGATTTATGCATCTTGGGAGTCCAGTATAGTTTTGGTATGTCGTTATGATTGGTTGAAAGACAAATACCTCTTTCCCTGAGAAACTTTTTGTGATTGTTAAATAAATAAATGCAGTTTGGGAGTAAGTAGACGTATTTGATGAAGATATGTCTACACTCAATTCTTTAACCAGCACCTGGTAATAGTAATATTTACATATGAATATTATATTATTCGGAGCTTTGTCTGCTGGGACTGGGAATTTACTCTGGAGATTTGCTAGAACTTCTTGCGAATTGAGGTTTCTCAGTACTTGTTTTGCTTTCGGAAGAGTACTTCTGTCAATATGACGGATTGTTTCAACGACCTTGCTCTTGGTGAGGTCCAACCAATGACACACGGTCTCAGGTGGCAGAAAGACTGCGCCCCCTTCTGAGAGATCATATAAACTGGTCCATTGATATTGGCACGCTGCCAACTGAGGCGGAAGGCACATTTCAACAAAGGGAAGAAAGGTTGTGAACGTTTGCCAGATTTTTCCAATCTTTCTTCGTAATCTTTGTTGATAATCAATTTGAGCAGTGCAATAGAATAGAAATAATGTTTTCAGAGGCGTGCAAAATCGTTATTTTACGCACGGTTTAGTGTGGGAAAGTTTATATTTTAGGGCAAGGGTGAACCGTGCGTAAAATAACGATTTTGCACGCCTATGAAAACATTATTTCTTAAATTTAAGAAATTTAGAGTGTAGGCGTTTGTTGGAAGGGTATTACCTAACAAGTTTCTGCAATGATGTTCTGTGGCATTAATTGCATGGTCACATTTTGCATAGGATCTTGCGAATTTCTACCAGGCGAGATAGTGTATACGCCGTATGCAGGTCCTTGTGGAATATTGCTATTCAAAATCATTGGGCAATTGTTCGAGATCGTATGGAGGATACAGAAACTGCGAATAACATTGTAAACTTCGCGTAGTAATGCCAGTCACAATAACGTGAAAGAAATCCGAATGTGAATTCCCCCTTTTCATGTTCAACACATTTTCCCCCCTGTATGTTAGACAACTGTATTGGTAATCGAGAAGATGCAAACGAAGATTTCACGAGGGAAACCGAGTAAAATGTGGTATTGGTATTCGCTATTTTAACCCTTGGGCTATTTGAGACCTGTCCAGGCCTGGGATGCCATTTCGCCCCATCCGACCACCTGAATATCTTTCTTATCCCTTGAGCCGGAGGACTGAAACTTACCACACTTTAACCCTGAGTCAAGTTCTACCAGAAAGTACAAAAACTCCAAGATGGGCGCTTTGATGACGTCACAGTTACATTATTTTCTAAAAGGTCAACAGTTTGGAAGTTGCTGTAGAATGTACTTTACTTTGGTTTCTTCTTTGACATTTGCGGAAAACGGAGATTTGCCCTGTTAGCTGGTCTCATAGTCTTGACTGACATACCCCGCGGATGATCCACTTTTCATGTTCAAAATTATTTAAAATTTATTTGTTAAATTTTTTGAACGTAGAAATGGGGTTGGTGTAAGCCAGGTGGGTAATGTCGGGTTGATGTCAACACTCCAAATTACAGGCGTCTAGTCTGTCATTCAATATTCAGCCTTCGTTCATTAAAGAATTTCGGTGTCCATATTCCAAAGTCCTAATCCATATAATAACACTAGAAGCAATTAAAAAAAAGTTCATACACAGTAAATACACACATATACAGGTTAACAGTTTTCAATGATGCCGGAGACATGATGCTGTTCCAAAAATATAAAATCCGTATCGCTGATCAGCATTGTTTATTCATTTGATTTTCGTTGTAAAGGCGTTATCTAGGAAAGGCGTTATCTAGAGAAGCACGTATCTCAGTCGCGTTTTAATTGTACCTGTTCATATGAACACCATAAATATGTAGAGGGGAATGTCCGAGTAACTCTCCATTCCTTAAAAATAATGGAAGCGAGGCTCCGAAGGGGCCGAGGCCCATTGTTTTTAAGGAATGGAGCGTTACGAAGACATTCCGCTACTTAAAACACACTCACTCACAAAGGCCATGGTTTTAACGCCGACACTAGTTTAACTGTCAAAACAGTACATGTGCTGCAAGGCGAGAAGTTGTCATGACGATGATGTCACGATAATGTGTGATTTAAGACGACGTGAAGTTAATATTGTAACTGATGAACCCTGAATTACTCTTGCTGATTCTGCCTGGTGCGCTTGGTCTTACATTAGTCGATTATAGTCATGCCTCGCGACACTTATAAAAGCAATCACAGCGTTGATCGGAGCGTTGATAGTAAGTACGTAATAGTTATCGCCTGAGACAGAGGGGTTCATGCAGAATGAACACTCACGCCAGTCCGATTTGAATACCGAGGTATTTAAATCGGACTGGTGTGAGTGTTCATTCTGCATGTACCCCGATGTCGAAGGCGATAAATAACTTACACAATGACCGTATTGTGTAACACATCATGGTTGTTTCAGGACAAACAAAACATTTGCATACGAAACGTAACTTCCACAACCCGTTTGACTGGTCCGTAACTCACACGTTATCGTTACAAAGATTTGTAACAAAAAGATATATGTAATTGATATATATACGTATCACAATCTACATTACGTGAAACGCATATGAAGCAAAATATGCAGACATACAAATTACATATCCCTATGTCCATACGCATGATCTCATACTAGGCCTATAATTAAGGGAATGTCTGACAGAAATGCACGTTTACCGGTACACATTTGACTTCCCACACATATACGTACGACAGAAAATTGATGCGTTACGGCATACAGACGCGTCATATTTTGACTGCTTAGTCTGCAATCAACGCTTAGCAGGCGACAACCAAAGATTAGACCTATATTTGACGCAGTCGCCATTTTAATGTATGTATATCAGAAGGCATATGGTGTTACGCTCACAAAAAGAAATTGTGACCGGATTCAGTGAAACTACAGCAAGAATGCGCGACCGCGACGACGCTGTTGTCACCCGGTTCTTGCTACTTGAACACCGGGGCACAAGTGAAACCCATTGTGCGCCGAGTCATTACGACAAAAGAAAAACCCCGGTTACACAATAGAGTCAGTGTGTAATGAACGGATGTGTGGGACTTGTGTCCAGAGCGAGAGAGACTGAAGTGAATTTTGACACCGGGTGTGAATTTTACTTTCATATCGGTGGTATACAGAAGGACTATACACACTGTGTTACTAGCCACATTTGTGATGTCTGAATGTGGCTATTCATAGCATTGGATTCACTTGTACAAGTTTATCACCGGGATCCAGGTAAATGATTTACTATACGCATGCCATCATACTACTAACTGTGTCCGTCTGTATTACTGAAGACTGTCAACCACACTGGGCATTCGGACTGTTGTAGTTTGGTTATGTGATTACTGTGACAGACTGATTACTGTGTATTGAAGATTGGAAACATATACTGTCGCAGATTGAGTAACTGATTCCCATGCGTCGCAAACTTATTACTGATTAGTATATCGCAAAGTGACTACTGATTATTCTGTCGCAAAGTGACTACTGACTACTCTGTCACACATTGAATTACTGATTTCCGTGTGTCGCAAACTGATTACTCTGTCGCAAACTGATTAAGGTGTCGCGAACTGGTGGTGTCGCATATTGGATAACTATTTCCTGTATCGCGAACTGAATGTTGTCGCATATTGGATTACAACTAACTGTGTCGCGAAGTGACTGCTGTGTCGCATATTGGATTGCTTTTCACTGTGTCGCGAAATGTATGTTGTGTCGCATATTGGGTTACTATTCGTTGTCGCGAATTGAATACTGTGTGTCGCGAAGTGATTACTGCGTTGTATGTCGTAGATTGGATTATTGATTATTGTGACGGATTACGCTATGGATTACTTCACATTGAAGAGGTCAGGGAAAAGGACTAACTATATATATCTCAACTAGAATATAATACCCCACTTTGGATATTTTTCTATACTTCCACATTTTTGGCTGGCATCTTTTGATATTAATGTACGTTATTGTAATATCACACTGAATAATTTCAGCGGGGGAAAAATCAGCAAATTTATACAATCGCATTGGCAGTTTTGTGAAGTAGATTATACTTTTTTGTAGTTTAGTTGCCGAAGTTCGTCTTTGCCGTTTAGCAGTTTAGTATGAAAATCGGTCAAAATATCCCAATTAGGATATATTTCAATATCCAAAATATGTGGGGGATATATAGCCCAGTTAGTCCTTTACTCTGACCTGTTGAACTCGAATCACATGAGTAACTGTAGAACTATTTCATCTACCATCTTTCATCTATTTCATCAGTGAATTATCTACCGCGAAAAAGCTATTTCGAGTTTATTTTTTATTATTTCTATGAACGTGTGCGGCACCATGCCTTATTATTTCAGTGAAGGTGACTATAAAATGTTGAAAGACTGCACTACTCTACTTTGCTCTCGTTTTTTCATGTAACTTTACTATTGTGGCTACAGAAGTCCTATACGTAAGGCGGTCCACCAAATTGAAGTTTGCTCTTCCAGCTGTGCCAGTTCAGGGTTCAATTACATTGATGTCGTGTTACATGAGAGAGGTGTTGGGGGTAATTTAACTGTATTCAGATGTCAATCAGTACTTTAGTTGTCGTGGATGTACATTGCATCACAGGATAGAAGTGGTACAAAATGTCATCAGGTTTCAGCCCTTTTAGCAGAACACCGCGGTAGACCCGTTTAAACCCATAAGCGGTATGGGAGACAACTCCCGTTTGAACTCGCAACTCGTAATAATCGAATCACTCATCCGATCACTAAAGTGACCTGTTTATCTGCCATGTATTTAAACGTTTTACAAGCATACTATCATAGAGAAATAAGAGTCGTAGAATTCGCTCATATTACACTAATTCCCTCATAGCTTAGTAATCTTATGTCATATGTATGCGTTATCCCAACATCAGTAAATGTACTACGAAGTGGGGTAGGAATTAGGACTCCGACACGCACTGAACTCTTGGAAATCTCCCCCGCCTCAATTTGAAATCCTGCCTATATTAAGATGGGCACAGCCCAAGTCAGAATCCCCATTGATTAAATCAAAAATCACCAGAAATTTTCATCAAAAGTAGGTCAGATCGGAACTTGCTAGTAACAGTCCCCTAATTCATGCAAAAAATCAAGGTTCTGATGTCAACGGTTCTCTTTATTTTTCCGACGAAAGAATGGACTCACTCACTGACTACCGGACAATTTGCAGATGGTAGCCTACTTCGTAGGAATTTATGTCGCCACTGACGCCTATACGTTCTTCCATGATCTAAACTGTAATCATCTGGGTCATCTATGCGCGGCTGGGGCGTGCGTATCAATTTTCAGTCTACTTTTGGCAACTATAAGGGGAAACCCCCTGAAATCAACACCACGCGATGTCGTCAACCAATCGGCTAAACTCTACCGACGTAACCGCAAAGTAACCCGCCATTTTCAAGTCCTGTGCTGTCCTTCTTCTTCAAATTACAGATTTATAACACCTCTTGGATGATTCGGAAGTCTCTAACTTTGTTGATTTTCTTAAAAACAAAAAAAAATGATTTATTTCCCACGCGTTGGCCAGGTACGAAATTCGACGGCTTAGGCATGCCGCAAATATTGTCGAATAAATATAATATCCGCGCAAATAAAAAGGCCCCAATGCCGAAAAATTTGAGTAATCTACATGTAGCTTGCTTTTCAACAAAAATTAATATGAAGCCTCTAAATGAAAATTAAGTTCAAACTACGCGAGACCGCTAATTACTTGCCCTTCTTAAACTACATAGTTAACTTTGCAACTATGTTTACTGCGTCGATAACCGACCCTGTTTGTGTTTGTCGATAACGTGTAAACCTCCGAGCGTCTCGCATCCTTGTATGGTTTTCTGTTATTTTGGATGATTAATCAAGCTGTAAATATTGATTTCCAGTCATTCTACTTTTCATGGATTAAGGGCTGATGGACCGTTTAATTGTTCTCTTATATCAGATTTTCGAGCTAAATTTTTCATCCAGGACCAAATGCTGCTTAACGCTCGTGTCAGGCGTGAAAACCCCAAGTTTAGCAATCATTACTGTGCCGACACTAGGTGCAAAGAGATTATACGTGTATTTAAAGATGCACAAAAGGTTCCTCACAAACTCTATGGAACGCATCAGAAAGGATGAATCTCTCGAATATGAAAGATAGCCCTCAATCCATCGACCGGGAATGTTAGAAAGGATAAAACTCTGTAGGTTGTCGTGTGATACAATATGTTTATAACGTGTTTATTCAATTTTGACATGTTGACTGGTTCACCGGCACGTAGTGAGACTATCCATGCCTGACGTCAATCAATTTCGAATGAAAGCCGTAAGTATAGTATTGTCTGGCCACGTGAAATAATGAAAAATATTTTCCATGGCCAGATAATCTAATTAACCAGACTTCTTGTCAGGTTTTGACATATTACCATGAGACTTCAGGGGTTCTTCCCTGCTCCAAAATTCCAGCTTTGCCCTGGAATACATTCAGCGCATATAGAACATAAATCTTAAAACATAAATATTAACTTTATGACAAAAGAGATGATTACAATTTCGACATCGTAAACTATCCCTTTCTGGATAGCAATATTCCAGTGGGACCTGCATATGGCGTATACATATCTCGCTTAGTAGCATTTGCTAGATCCTGTGTTAGATGTGATGATTTTAATCAACGTCACAAAACATTGTTGCAGAAACTTATAAAACAGGGCTATTCCACCAAGCGCCTCCACTCAAATTTTCTCAAATTTGGCGATACATATCGCATGCTGATAGCAAAATACGAACGCAGCGTGCAAGATCTATGGCGCTACGTTTCGTAACATGTGTCTAATTCCGCTTAACCCGGGGCTAGGGGCCGTATGGGCCCATGTACTTCAAGATCCTCATGGTACTCATATGAACAGTCACAATCAAAGCGTGGCTGAGGTACATCATTTTTAGATGACGACTCTATAACGAATATTATGGATTAAGAATACTGATCAGCGATACGGATTTGATATTTTGGAACATCATGATGTCTTGCCGGCATCATTGAAAACTGTTGACCGCTTCTCTCTTGCAGGAAACAAGCCCATGTTTATGTATACTTTTGTCTTTTTGAATTTGGTGCTAATACTGTTATATGGAAATGGAATAGGTCTTTGGATTATGGACGCGGATATTCTCTAATGGACGACGGCTGGATTATGAATGACGGACTAGACGCTTGTAATTTAGTGGAATACTGAAGTCTCAATTTTATTAACTGAAACTACAAATTTTCATTGTTAGACAATTTTGTATGGCAATACCCAGCCGTTCATGTCTAAAATTTCTATTGCTACACAAAGACATCATAACTGCTAAACCCAGCAGCCCCGGTTTCATTTATATTAACTGAAACTACATATAATGCCATTATATTAAGCAGCCAATGAAATATAATGTACGGTACCTGGCCCCATGTCATACTTGACAACCGGCCCTACCTGGCCCCATGTCATACCTGACAACCGGCCCTACCTGGCCCCATGTCATATATGACAACCGGCCCTACCTGGCCCTATGTCATAACTGACAACCGGCCCTACCTGGCCCCATGTCATAATTGACAACCGGCCCTAGTAACACAAAATGATCCCCCTGGGGTGCAACAGGGTGGATTTCCAGGTATAACATGCCATTTTGTCTCCTGGGGAACGCAGGATGACCCGATCCCCCCTGGGGTGCAGCAGGGTGGATTTAACTATTTATGTGATTTAATTGGTCTTCATGCTTACCTACATGTAAAACCATGCAATAAATGAGGGATGGGAGGGTGGGATTTAAAACTGGTTAAAATAACAATTTTACCAGACCCTTGTGTGAGCGTGGTTTTCCCCAGACTTGCATACGCCGAAGAGGGCGAGAAAGGAGAGACAACTCTGGCATCCGAACGCATAAACCACTTCGCTCATATTAATGTAAATTTATCATTTAGTGTTAAATTTATTTACCATGAGACTTCAGGGGTTCTTCCCTGCTCCAAAATTCCAGCTTTGCCCTGGAATACATTCAGCGCATATAGAACATAAATCTTAAAACATAAATATTAACTTAACAACAAGTGTCTTTAGTGGAATACTGAAGTCTCAATTTTATTAACTGAAACTACAAATTTTCATTGTTAGACAATTTTGTATGGCAATACCCAGCCGTTCATGTCTAAAATTTCTATTGCTACACAAAGACATCATAACTGCTAAACCCAGCAGCCCCGGTTTCATTTATATTAACTGAAACTACATATAATGCCATTATACTAAGCAGCCAATGAAATATAATGTACGGTACCTGGCCCCATGTCATACTTGACAACCGGCCCTACCTGGCCCCATGTCATACCTGACAACCGGCCCTACCTGGCCCCATGTCATATATGACAACCGGCCCTACCTGGCCCTATGTCATAACTGACAACCGGCCCTACCTGGCCCCATGTCATAATTGACAACCGGCCCTAGTAACACAAAATGATCCCCCTGGGGTGCAACAGGGTGGATTTCCAGGTATAACATGCCATTTTGTCTCTTGGGGAACGCAGGATGACCCGATCCCCCTGGGGTGCAGCAGGGTGGATTTAACTATTTATGTGATTTAATTGGTCTTCATGCTTACCTACATGTAAAACCATGCAATAAATGAGTCCACATGGAGCTGTCTATACAGCGCCATCCCCAACCCCATTATTGCCTATCTAAGCTGGAAAAGAGAAGAGGTCATTCTCCCCAGAAAACTGCTCCAGCGCTCCCTGAAATGCATTGTTAAAAATATCATACCCTATGTCTGATAAATGAACCCCATCATGACGATATAAACCCGTTATACTATGAGTGATATCAGTGTGGTGTATCACCCTGCCCCCGACTTCCAGAACGATCTGGGCCGCATGCCTGTTTACCCGTCTCCTTGCCTGCTCTATGTTGCATATATTATGCGCCCCATGCCAGTATAATCGAGGTAACATATCTGACCAAACTATTATACAATCGGGCAAAAGGGATGCCAATCTGGAGATATCTGTGGACATTGACGCGCGCAGAGATTTATTAGGCAGATCAACCAGATCGTTAGAGCCCAGATGAATCAGCAAGATATCTGGTCGGCAGTGGTGCTGCAATTCATTCTCAACTGCGGGGACCAGATCATGCCATTTCATGCCCCGCTTTCCATTCCACCTAATCTGCATCCCTATCCTCTGTAGCCCGAGATTAGCCCCACCTGGTCTGATCACTGCTCTTCTATTTGCCCAATAAATGTATGATGACCCCATCATCCAAACTTCGATTTGCCGATCTGTAATTAAATATGGCCAAATATGCATACAACATTAAGTACAAAATCATGATTTAACATTTCGCACATACCGCCTGTATGCCGAGGATTTCCATCTTCCCAATTTCATAATGGTGTCCTCTGGAAGGCCCGCCAAAGATGCAGTTGATGCAGCACCAATACGAAATGAGTGGGTACGATAGTGAGTACCTTCCAGCCCTGCGAACGACAGTGATTTTTTTAAGAGTGCTGCGAACTGATAGCGGGTCAAGGGTGTACTGTCAAAATGTATCAGGAATTGCCCAGATCTTGTTGGACGGTCCTTTATATACTGACGGGTAGCATGGACGGGACAAACAAGAGTGTTGCTTATTTCGTCAATACAAATCAATGAAGACTGACCCCTCTGATCTGTTTTTGAGAAGCGCAGCTTGAGTCTGAGCTGACGAAGACCCCCAATGTGCTCTGCTATCTCTATATCGGAAAGGGCTAGTGCCTTTGTATTTTCGACATTGTTAGATTCTGAAACAAGCTCGCCAACCCTGAGAAAACCAAAAATGCTAAAGAAAACGCAGTCTTAAAAAGATTCATCTCATATCTGGATGAACATACATGTGGCAAGGCCTGAAAGATGAGAAGCAAAACGTTTAGAGTAATGGGGACCCTAATATCCTTCATCGGAAAATCTCTGCGACATCCCTCGAGCATTTTTCTTATCAAAAAATTAGCTGTGGGGTCTGGCCAGGAATGTAACTTATGCTTCATGCTGATACCCGCCAGATAAGTAGAGATTGTGGCAGCAGATAATTTAGACAGGGCTAAATATGAGATATAGAGAATGACATGTTGGGGTGGGACTGGCCATGAATTCACCAGGCAATATTTCGAACGGAAGTTATCAAACGACTTTAAACCGACAGCATAGGCTCTCCATGTGTTTTGAGCCAGGGAACATGTGAGTAACCGATCAGCCTCTATGCACAGACTGTCCATATCCATGCTGGGACAGGGGTCGGGTGTAGGTCTGCACGCGGTGCGAGCTCCCGAAATCTCTGCATCTGTGAACGGGATAGAGAGTCTACAATTGCATTGTGGCAACCAGGGATGAACTGTGCTCGAAATGAGATATTCATTTGCAAACATTTCAACACTAATGTGCGAACGATACTCATTGTCTTGGCCTTCCTACAGGACATTTTGTTGAGAATCTCAACAACTGACATATTATCGGACCTGAACATAACTTTTTTTCCTTTCATAAGATGGCCCCAGGATACAATGGATACCACTATGGGGAAAAGCTCCAAGAGAGTTATGTCTCGCAAAATATCGCAAGATTGCCATGAATCAGGCCATGAAACAGATATCCATCTTCCAGCAAAATATGCTCCAAAACCTATTGCGGAAGCATCCGTGTATAAGGATAAGCTTGTGTTGGCGGTCCACACAGAATCTGGGAAATGATACACCCCATTGAAGTTGGCCAAGAAATGATGCCAAAGACGCAAGTCCTCTCTGATTGACTGTGTAATGGTGATTAAGTGATGCGGCCTAGTTACGCCTATCGTAGATTCTACCAGCCTCCTAGTAAATGCTCTACCTGGGGCAATGGCTCTACAAGCAAAGTTGAGTAAACCAAGAAGGGATTGCATCTCGACTAACCGCACCTTTTGGCGACTTATAAACTCTTGCAGGCGCCGGTTTAGATCTGCTAGCTTGTCAGTGGGAAGCCTAACACACATATTAATTGTGTCTATCTCCAACCCCAAATAGATGAGAATGTAAGTAGGCCCAACTGTCTTCTCTATGGCTATTGGTATACCCATATCCCTACAGAGTGTTACAAAGGTATCAAGCAATACTTTGCACTCTACAGTGTCGCCTCCTCCTACGAAAAGGAAATCGTCAAGAAAATGGATAGTCATACCTAGGCCGCTAGCTTTCTTTACACAACTTTCAAGAAAAGTGCTGAATTTCTCAAAAAGAGCGCAAGATATTGAGCATCCCATCGGAAGACACCGGTCAAAATAAAATTTGCCCTGAAACTTGAAACCCAGTAAATCAAAATCACCAGGCCACACAGGAAGCAACCTAAATGCTGATTTTATGTCTGCTTTAGCCAACAAAGCTCCTTTTCCTGCACGGTGTACAAGGTTAATGGCATCATCAAATTTTGAATAAACGACGGTGCATAATTCTGGGTCAAGGTAATCGTTGACAGCATTTCCACTAGGATATGACAAGTGGTGAATTAATCTGAATTGACCATCTGCTTTTTTTGGAACCAAGCCAAGAGGAGAAATTCTGAGTGTTGAAATAGGTCTCTCATTGAATGGACCAGCTATACGCCCTAGCTGAATTTCTCTCTGTATTTTTTCTTTTGCAACATCCATGGCTTGCTTGACAGATGGTAAATTTTCTGCATCACTGGGCAATCTAGGACCAAAATAAGTTAATTGGAATCCATTTGAAAAGCCACTGTATAGGAAATCAGCTTCTGCTTTGTTGTCATAATGCTGGAGCCAAAATTGAAGACGATCTAATTTTATGGGGGTCTTACCTAGACTGAATGTATTGCTGATTTGTGGGTTACTGAGTTCCACTCTTGTTGAGTGGAGCTTTTGGC
>JAVTVY010037224.1:0-16594 GCA_036873755.1 Hanleya hanleyi | reverse complement strand
CTTCCAGTTCATAGACTCGCCGCTGTCGGGGTAGGCGCCGTTTAATCAGGAAGTGCTCATCGCTCCAGCTGGGCAAGTAACTTTTCTCGAACTTGCCCTTGACTTTACTGATCCGTACAGGGTCCCCGACCTTGTACACCGCCTTCGTCGTTCGTTGCGATGGCCTGGGGTACAAGACACGCCGGACTTGGGCTTCATTGCGTTGGGTCACGGTAATGGGGGCTCTCTCTATACTCCGATGATAGGCTCGATTGTAACCCCTCACCAGTTTCGGGAGAATATCGATGTACCGCCTTGTATTCTTATAGGTGAAATATTTATACATGCGGCCTTTGAATGTCCTGTTGAACCTTTCCACCACGGAAGCCTTGGTCTCGTTGTACGTATGGAAGAAAAACACCTTCTGGGCTTTCAGAAACTGTTGGAACGGTCTGTTGAGGAATTCCGTGCCTTCGTCGGTTTGAAAATACAAAGGTTTGCGCCCGGTCTTGAAGATGTCTTTGAACGCCGCTATGAGATTCGCCCCCGTTTTCGTCCGGATGGGTACCACCCACGCATACTTCGATAGGATATCGATGCACGTCAAGATATACCGATTCCCATCGTTGTGCTTGGCAAAGGCGCTCATATCGACCAAATCCGCTTGCCACTGGGCATCTATTCCTCCCACGATGACCCGATTCCGTAGAAAATGGCGACGGACAGATCGATGTAAGGTATAGGTGTCTTGTTTTCTTAACCAATCTCGGACTTGGGCACGTTGTATCCCCTGGGGTTTGGCCGCTCGATGGAGAGCCGACAATGCACTATAGGCCGCCGGACTGTCGGGACTGTAGTATAAGTTATCCAGCACCTTCTCCCAGCGCTTCATGGTGACACAATGATGATGCACCCTGGCTCTATCGTTTATTTATAACGGGTATATCTTGGGCCGGAGTTTCTTTCTGATTTTCTTCGTGGACTTCCACAGTGGCCATGGTCAATGACCAGTCCAACTCGTCTGATGACCGCTTGATAAGCACTTCATCCACATCCACCACGGCATCTTCCAATGCAGACCATAGATCAGGGTGAACGGTAAAATGCACTGTACCTCCATCTAGCCGAGCCAATTGAGCAAAGAAAGGGCCGCGTCGGATGTACACATCGTGACACAAGTGGATGAGGTCGCCGTCCAGTTCATCAGACAACACCCGTTTGAATTTGGTCCAGCCCTCCCGGGACAGACGAATGTGAGCCGGGCACGGTTGTGTAGGGTCCGTGTCTCCCACCACCACCTCCATGATATCGACCTTATCCGCATACACGTGCAGGAAAACCTCGGGGGTCAAGCTGAAATACGCCAGTACTATATGCTCCGTCATGGTCAGTACGTGAATGGTACCACATTTCACTGTCTCTCGTATTTATAGGGACAACCCCGTGAGATCAAAAGGATCAGGTGGTCATGTCACTGGGCTGACTGAGTCTAGCCGGGTAATCTATGGCATCGTCGTCGTCGGGTTCATGTAGTTGTTCATGGGGTTCTGCCGCCGCTTCTCTCAGGGCACGAGCCCACTCCAACTCGTCTGATGATCGCTCGTCCGGTGTAAACATCTGGTCCACGATAGACACCACTTTCTCCAAGGCTGACCACAGATCGGGATCCAGGGTGAAGCCTCGCGTAGCATTTGGTAGCGGCCCAGGCGTAGGAAGAAGGGTCCACGGTATACGTAGATGGCATTGTCTATGTGGATGACGTGTCCATCGAGCTCGCCGCTCAACACCCGTTTAAATTTGGTCCAGCCGTCACGAGGTAGCGTCACCGTATTCGATAAGGTCTCAGCGGGCGCCCAGCAAATATCTCCACGGTCTTCCACCAGGGTGACTTTATCTTCATAGACGTGTAACCCCACCCGGGGTGTAAGGGGCAGGATGGCTCGTAGGACGGGTGACATGCTTGGTCCAATGTCGAACGGTGAATGACACACACTCTGTCTGACCCTCGTATTTATAGTCCCCACTGTCAATACCACAGCGCCAGGGTCAATAGGGCACAGACTAGTGTGAGGCCATCCAGCCGGCGCTGGTTCCGGCGTGAGGGCTCCTGGTCCAAAGCGCGAGCATCAAGGATGGCTGTCATAGTCCAGTAGTGGTGAGTGATGGCACGCCTCTCCATCGAGTGCACTCTGTGGAGGACCGCTTCTGTGAACTCGTTCAGGATCTGGCGTCGTCCCTCGTTGTCGTCGCCATCTGCAAACATGGACCGGACCACTGCTCGGTAACCCGTGAATGAATTCACCACGGTGGCGTACTGTAAAATGCGAGTCGCATGGGGCTGGATCTCCGCCATGGCTCTGTAGAAATGAAGGTGTGGGATCCAGAGGGACGTGTTTTATAGACCAGATGTAGCTCTACGGGTGTAGTCCGTGATACGTACTATTCTGATGGGTTAGTCCAAAAAAGGGAGCAACAACAACAACAACAACAACAACAACATAGATTACAGATCAATCCTTTTATTATGCGTGAACAACATAGAAATGCATGTACTGACCTGTCTGTGGGGGTTTCCCACAATGGCGTTCACCTTCGCGTCTTTTCGTGTACGTCCGTGTCTTTTCGTTAAAGTCCGTGTATTTTCGGTAAAGTCCGTGTCTTTTCGGTAAAGTCCGTGTCTCTTCGGATCGGTGACGTCCGTGTCTATCGTCCGGGCACTTCGCGTCTGCGCCTGCATTGGGTATGTATAAGGGTCTTCATACGCGCGCGCAATGCGGCTCAGTGGTACACCAGTACACCAGTCTCGATCCTCGACTTGGGGTAGAGTGTGCCAAAAATAGATTACCAGCTAGCGTGCTATAAAAGGGAAGCGGCCTTGCCATTTCATCAGACACTCTATCAACCACCAAGATGTTCACTTGCACAACTTGCCAGAAGCAGTTTACTCGTCTAGATAATTTACGACGCCACGAGGCCTCCAACCACAACGATGGACTGTATACTTGTATAACCTGCGCACGGTCATTTAATCGGGAAGATGCTTTACTGCGCCACGAACGTTCAATTCATGGGCCATCCAAGCGTCCATGCGAGGATTGTGATCAACTCTTCAAACGACGCAGTCAGTTGCTGCGACACCAACGGCTGATTCATGCCCATGAGCATGAACGACAACTTCCTACTGAAGAGGAGCCACGGAAGGTGAGATCCAGTGAAGATAAGCCCGGGGAGACGAACGCCACTGGTGATGCGATGAAGGAGAGCCCGCCTATACCCACAGTTGAGAAGAGCCTGAATATCCAGCCGGACCCCAGCGTTACGCTTTCGAGTGCTGACAACATCGAACATTTTCTGGTGGAGTCCATAAATGTTCCTAGCGATCTCTTACAGGACAACCATCCAATCAGTGACATCGATCGGCGCCATTGGTCCATGACACGGTACTGTTTCCACCCTCAAGGTATCTACAATTTCCCACTGACCAACCGCACCTGTCTACGCAGCTACGTGGAAGCCATCTTCAATGATCAAACTACGGCCTTTACATTGAATGTCGCTTTCGGCTACATCTTACGTCACAAAAAGACGGACCAGTTACAGTATTATTATCCCAGTGCCAACAACCATGTGTTTGACCAGCCGGTCACCATCATTAACCGGGGGTCACTAGAGACGATGCTGGAGATACGGGACACCGTGGAACCTTTGAGATGGGCGCATTGTCAACGCCCCAACATTCAATGGGTGGTAGAGAGGGTAACCAATGTCACGTTTTTCCTGACCAAGCTGACCGATCACCCCCATCGGTTGAATGCGTCACCTGTGCACTGATGAATATCATGCCGTACACACACTCTATGTCTACATGCTGCTCGCTGACTTGAGCTCAGTAAACCCTTGTACCTAATGTGACAATGTGTTAAATAATAAAACATGGTGTTTGATATTTCAATTTGTTTTGCTGTGAACATACTAAACATACCCAGGGCGGCTCCCCCCAGCCTGGGTATGATGTAACATTGGGGTAATAAACTATATAAACATTACTAAACTTGTTGTTCCCAAAACGGCTATTTTCATACCCTTCGGCCACCGCGCATGCGCAGAAGGCCGATATGTCAACCCCACCCCCAGCCCATTAGATGCCCCCTCCCCTAAGCTTCACTTGGATACCTCACTCGACCCCATCGGACCATTTTATCTAGGGACTACTTTTTCTCCGCGGAAGGTTTTTCCCGCGACCGAATCACCGCCAGACATGACCGCGGATGAATACATTC
This sequence comes from Hanleya hanleyi, assembly GCA_036873755.1. Taxonomy (NCBI): domain Eukaryota; kingdom Metazoa; phylum Mollusca; class Polyplacophora; order Lepidopleurida; family Hanleyidae; genus Hanleya; species Hanleya hanleyi. The sequence continues at coordinate 12,335 of JAVTVY010037224.1, read as the reverse complement.
TTGCATTCCCTCACACCGGCCGCCATCTTAAACCCACCACCCACCACCATCCACCCAGCCGCCATCTTAAACCCACCACCCACCACCATCCACCCAGCCGCCATCTTAAACCCACCACCCACCACCATCCACCCAGCCGCCATCTTAAACCCACCACCCACCACCATCCACCCACCACACACCACGTGACATCAATACTCGCTTCTGATTGACTACCTCCACGTGACCTCCACAAAATATGCAAATTTCCGGGGTCAAGTTTGCTTTAAAGACGCTTTGTATACTACTTCGGATTCAACTTGTGGGAAGGAAAGCGATTTATGTCGCACATAATTCCTGTGATTCTATTGGTTGATTTATGTACGACATAAATGATTATTGTCCGACATAAATGTGAATTAACATGGAGATAAATTCGAAGTTAGTGCGTACCTAATTTCTTTATATATAGGGATGAAATCTGAATTAATATGGATATAAAATGATTTGATCTGCATACAAAAACATTTAATACGCATATATAAAACTGCTCTGTGATTGGCTGTGAATATATATGGACATATATTGGATTTAATATGCATATATATTCGAACATATACTCATACATAATAGAGATATTTGTCCACCACGGCCTACCATACACGTAACTCCCTCGACTGATTTTCCGTATTAAATTACCTTTATTAAACGACCAACGGTCAAACGCGACCAGTGACCGCTCTGTTTGTCTGTAGTCAAATAAACTTGAGTGTGACATGAACCAAATTCCCCACTTTATTTGTCTTAAAAATAGGTGGTTGTCTTCATTAAACGACCAGGTGAAATGATAACTTTTTAAAATGGTGGCAGTATAATGACGAATTGAATCTCGAACTCGTGAGATTGCACATCTCCACAGACCTCCATCAAAAGCGCCCGAATTTTTTGCTGTGTACTGAAGAGTGATTTCATTTAACACGAATAAATGTTCAACGGTAAGTATTCGGTCTATTAGATCTATAACGTTTTGGCGTTGAGTTCGCCGGAACGATCAAATGCCCAGCTCACTGTGGCTTTGTGAGGGGAGAGAAGTTAAAACCACTGATGATCGCCAGAGCCAGCCGACCCCGCTGGTTTGACGGAATTGACCATATCTATCTATCTGTTTGATTCGACTGAGCTGATTTATATTGGTATTTAACCTTACAAAAACTATGGTATCCACAATCTTTACACTGGAGAACAGCGAGACTGATAGATCAGATTTATCCTATACACTGGAGAACAGCGAGAATGATAGATCAGATTTATCCTATACACTGGAGAATAGCGAGACTGATAGATCAGATTTATCCTATACACTGGAGAACAGCGAGACTGATAGATCAGATTTATCTTATACACTGGAGAAGAGCGAGACTGATAGATCAGATTTATCCTATACACTGGAGAACAGCGAGACTGATAGATCAGATTTATCCTATACACTGGAGAACAGCGAGACTGATAGATCAGATTTATCCTATACACTGGAGAACAGCGAGACTGATAGATCAGATTTATCCTATACACTGGAGAACAGCGAGACTGATAGATCAGATTTATCCTTTACACTGGAGAACAGCGAGACTGATAGATCAGATTTATCCTATACACTGGAGAACAGCGAGACTGATAGATCAGATTTATCCTATACACTGGAGAACAGCGAGACTGATAGATCAGATTTATCCTATACACTGGAGAAAAGCGAGACTGATAGATCAGATTTATCCTATACACTGGAGAACAGCGAGACTGATAGATCAGATTTATCATATACAGTGCGGTAAGGGGAATCATCATAGCTGAATATAATTTGTTGCTCATAGTCGAACACAAGTTCACAAACAATGGGACTGACTAGCTTCGGAGTCAGGGGTGTCATTTATATTCACTAAAGCCGTTCTTTACGCCTGCACTGCCAAAACAAATGTGTTGAATCATTTTAGCACCGGAATTGTTTTGCAACTAAAACAATTTGTGATGAAATCAACACAAATTGGTGTTGAAAACGGTATGATTTTGCGTTGATATGTTGACTTCAACACGAATTGCTGGTGATTCCAAAACAGAATGTTTGTTTGTGTTGAAGTTATTTTAGCACCAAATTGTATTAAAAATACATTTTTCGCTCAGTGTGTGTCTATTCGGGTTGTGCTCCTCTGAACATAATCGAACAAGGATGTTATTTCTTAACGTGAGAATGCATATTCTAATCAGACCGCCGGCGTACAAACCATATACTCACATTGGATATACAAATGGTTTCACCGGTGCATGATATAAAGAGCGCCAGGTAATAGTTGAGATTACATCGATCGCTTTCTTTGCAGTTTCACATCTGTGGAAGTATAGTCCTGTATTTAATCCCGACCTCTAAAACGATATTCTATGTACATTCACATTACCGCAAGAGGAATACAGAATAAAATGTACTGAAACACCGGCATAATCACACCCATAACAGTTGAATGGTTCCGCAAATATCTACGCTTCGTTGTCCCCTTTCGGCAAATCCTGTTCTTCTCTCGATTAGGCAGACTCCAAATACTTAAATGTGTTCACTTTTATATGCAATATCATGGCTTGCTGCACAAATGTAACACCACTTTTATATTCAATGGATTTTGTGAGTTTTTCGGGGGTCATCATGATAGTTCCATAATTTATACCGGTCACACAATCTGAACGTATATTCAGCATATTGAATAAGTTGATATTCAGTTGTGGTACGTATACGTACGGGACTCCAGTGTCTTTAATTCCGGCACCAAAAGAACGCGTCTACGTTCATTCACACAACCAGTCGTGAGCACCAGTAATCACAGCCAGAGCACTTGCATGGTTTATCTCATATCTACGTACATTCAGCATATTATATTACTTGATATTGAGGTCAAGACCTATACGTTTCCTATCACTCAACATTGTCAAAGGCGACACGCGACGCGAAAGGGCGACATCGTGTTTTGGAAGACGACGTCACCCTTTGCGTTGTCGCTCACGCTTTTGATGAGGTAATGCGGGTTACACTTTTGGTCCAACTAGATCACCATACTATTGAAGTGATACGGTTATGCTGTGTCTGAGAGGCGTCCAAATCTTTCACTATTTCTGACACCATACATTCGGACGTTGTATTCACCATTTCTGACACCATACAATCGGACGTTGTATTCACCATTTCTGACACCATACATTCGGACGTTGTATTCACCATTTCTGACACCATACAATCGGGCGTTGTATTCACCATTTCTGACACCATACAATCGGACGTTGTGTTCACTATTTCTGACACCATAAAATCGGACGTTGTATTCACCATTTCTGACACCATACAATCGAACGTTGTATACACCATTTCTGACACCATACAATCGGACTTTGTATTCACCATTTCTGACATCATGCAACCGGACGTTGTATTCACCATTTCTGACACCATACAATCGGACGTTGTATTCACCATTTCTGACACCATACAATCGGACGTTGTATTCACCATTTCTGACACCATACAATCGGACGCTGTATTCACCATTTCTGACACCATACAATCGGACGTTGTATTCACTATTTCTGACACTATACAATCGGACGTTGTATGCAACATTTCTGACACCATACAATCGGACGTTGTATTCACCATTTCTGACACCATACAATCGGACGTTGTATTCACCATTCTGACACCATACAATCGGACGTTGTATTCACTATTTCTGACACTATACAATCGGACGTTCTATTCAACATTCCTGACACCATACAATCGGACGTTGTATTCACCATTTCTGACACCATACAATCGGACGTTGTATTCACCATTCTGACACAATACAATCGGACGTTGTATTCACCATTTCTGACACCATACAATCGGGCGTCATGAACTAGAATGGCATAGCATTAGCATTTGTCAATTGCTGAGCTACTCCCACTTGACGTCACTAGTCAGTTTCGCGCGCAAAAGAGCAATGGCTTGCAACGGGTTGTAGTAACCATGCAGTCAAACCTGTTCGGACGACCACCCATATACAGCGACCAACTGCCTTTAGCGACCACGTATATGGTAGGCCGTGGTGGACAAATATCTCTATTATGTATGCGTATATATTCGAATATACAGTAAATAAATGCAGCGAAACTGCCTTTGTGTGCGAATATATGTGCATATTAAATCCAATATATGCCCATATATATTCACAGCCAATCACAGAGCAGTTTTATATATGCGCATTAAATGTTTTTGTATGCAGATCAAATCATTTTATATACATATTAATTCAGATTTCATCCCTATATATAAAGAATTTTTCTACACACTAATTTGGATTTAATCTCCATACCAATTCACATTTATGTCGGACAATAATCATTTAGGTCGTACATAAATCAACCAATAGAATCACAGGAATTATGTGCGACATAAATAGCTTCTCTCCCCGCCATAACTTCACTTCCGTGACCAGAAAGACAAGCCATCATAGTCAGTGGGCGATTTGTTTACAACTCGCTGACGGTTATGAAACACACCGTGCCATGCATTGATGTGGCCGTTCTTAGATGTTTCACCGAGCTGAGATTTATGAAATTCAATAAATAACCAACGTATCTGAATGCAATTACATGTTATCAAAAAGATATATACAGTTTGAGAGTTGGGCATTTTAGAACAAAATATATAATATTCGTATTGAGCTTAGCTTAACAAGTTCAAGCTTAAAAGTTAGGAACTTTGTTTAAATCGTTAACAGACATCATATATACAATCGGACAACTGTTAGTGAGGGCGTAAACGAATGTTCCAGGGTATTCCATTAGTTGGTTGTAATCTAAACTGCTGATACATCGTAATTAAAACCCTGATTTGGACGTGAAAAGATCAAGATCCGCACTTCGATGTGTGTGAATCGACCTGTGTATGAAGACGGGTAAAGACATCGTTATATTCTACGAATGAATATTTTCCATTAATTCAACAATTTTGTATGTAAAATTGCTATGGCTTACGAGGTTTCCTCGGAGGAACATAGAAAAAATACTACCCAGAATATAAGCACAGTTAAAACGTGCATTGGCAATGCGATGTAAAATGGGTGGCTATAAGAGTGTATACAATCTCAATATGGCTACAATCTTTGCACAGTGTAAATTATCGTGACCCTTTCCAGCTATGAAAACGGCAAGCGGCTACCAAGCTATCGGAAATATAAAATCTTGTCCCGAATGTCAACAAAGAAAGGTCACACAAGTTAGGTCAGAAGTCGGATTCAACTTGTGGGAAGGAAAGCGATTTACGTCGCACATAATTCCTGTGATTCAATTGGTTGATTTATGTACGACATAAATGATTATTGTCCGACATAAATGTGAATTAACATGGAAATAAATTCGAAGTTAGTGCGTACCTAATTTCTTTATATATAGGGATGAAATCTGAATTAATATGGATATAAAATGATTTGATCTGCATACAAAAACATTTAATACGCATATATAAAACTGCTCTGTGATTGGCTGTGAATATATATGGACATATATTGGATTTAATATGCATATATATATACTCATACATAATGGAGATATTTGTCCACCACGGCCTACCATACACGTAACTCCCTCGACTGATTTTCCGTATTAAATTACCTTTATTAAACGACCAACGGTCAAACGCGACCAGTGACCTCTCTATTTGTCTGTAGTCAAATAAACTTGAGTGTGACATGAACCAAATTCCCCACTTTATTTGTCTTAAACATAGGTGGTTGTCTTCATTAAACGACCAGGTGAAATGATAACTTTTTAAAATGGAATCTCGAACTCGTGAGATTGCACATCTCCGCACACCTCCATCAAAAGCGCCCGAGTTTTTTTGCTGTGTACTGAAGAGTGATTTCATTTAACACGAATAAATGTTCAACGGTAAGTATTCGGTCTATTAGATCTATAACGTTTTGGCGTTGAGTTCGCCGGAACGATCAAATGCCCAGCTCACTGTGGCTTTGTGAGAGGAGAGAAGTTAAAACCACTGATGATCGCCAGAGCCAGCCGACCCCGCTGGTTTGACGGAATTGACCATATCTATCTATCTGTTTGATTCGACTGAGCTGATTTATATTGGTATTTAACCTTACAAAAACTATGGTATCCACAATCTTTACACTGGAGAACAGCGAGACTGATAGATCAGATTTATCCTATACACTGGAGAACAGCGAGAATGATAGATCAGATTTATCCTATACACTGGAGAATAGCGAGACTGATAGATCAGATTTATCCTATACACTGGAGAACAGCGAGACTGATAGATCAGATTTATCTTATACACTGGAGAACAGCGAATCTGATAGATCAGATTTATCCCATACACTGGAGAACAGCGAGACTGATAGATCAGATTTATCTGATACACTGGAGAACAGCGAGACTGATAGATCAGATTTATCCTATACACTCGAGAACAGCGAGACTGATAGATCAGATTTATCCTATACACTGGAGAACAGCGAAACTGATAGATCAGATTTATCCTATACAGTGCGGTAAGGGGAATCATCATAGCGGAATATAATTGTTGTTCTATAGTCGAACACAAGTTCACAAACAATGGGACTGACTAGTTTGGAGTCAGGGGTGTCATTTATATTCACTAAAGCTGTTCTTTACGCCTACACTGCGAAAACAAATGTGTTGAATCCATTCTAGCACCGGAAATGTTTTGCAACTAACACAATTTGTGGCAAAATCAACACAAATTGGTGTTGAAAACGGTATGATTTTGCGTTGATATGTTGACTTCAACACGAATTGCTGGTGATTCCAAAACAGAATGTTTGTGTTGAAGTTATTTTAGCACCAAATTGTGTTAAAAATACATTTTATGCTCGAGATAGACTAGGTCAGAGAATGAGCTCAGTTTGCTGGGAAAGACAAACACAATACCCAGAAAATCTGGTTAGGTCATTTATTCAAATGACAATGGTTATAATCATTAATTCAAATGACAAATCATTAATTAAAATGACAAATGATAAAATAGCAGGGGCATGGAGAACACATATGAATTATGTGAATTATGTGTTACCCAATTAGCAAATAATGTAAATGTTGTTATACCAGCAAAGGTGGGGAGCATAAAGGGCCACAGTTTTCCTTTTACAAAATGTCACAAGACAGAGAATTGAGGGAGGGTAGGGAGGGTTTTTCTGTAGCAAACTGGAGAAACCAAATCCATCACTGACATTTTCCAGAAACAAATTCCAGGTAGCCGAGGAACACCAACCTCGTGTTACAATGTTGGAGAGTCTAATATAAGGGCGATAACTCACAATCAACATTTACAAAAATGAATAAAACTATAATCACGTTAACACTGGAAAGCGACCTTGTTGATCCTCGCATAAACTTAATTATGGTAACCCTGATTTCCTTTTATGCTCGAGATAGACTAGGTCAGAGAATGAGCTCAGTTTGCTGGGAAAGACAAACACAATACCCAGAAAATCTGGTTAGGTCATTCATTCAAATGACAATGGTTATAATCATTAATTCAAATGACAAATCATTAATTAAAATGACAAATGATAAAATAGCAGGGGCATGGAGAACACATATGAATTATGTGAATTATGTGTTACCAAATGCAGTGATAGAACATGCCCCCAATTAGCAAATAATGTAAATGTTGTTATACCAGCAAAGGTGGGGAGCATAAAGGGCCACAGATAACAGTGGAGTAAAAGATGGAGCTGTTATCACCCCACCCGAAGTCCCTGACCTAGTCCTTACAGTATGTAACACAAAACAGTAGGATGAGGAGTAATATCACTGGCCTAGTTGGTTTGATAACCTGAGAATGGCAGCAACTGGCTAGCACTAACTGAAGTAATGACTGACTACAATTGTTTGCATCTTCATGAGCAGATAAATGGTAATATAGCAGCCAACTATATCAAGACTGTGCAAGTGCATGAAATAATACAATCAGGTACATGTAGTTTACTTGCACAGGGCATATAGCAGGACAGGTTGACACAAACAAATATTAATGGAACTCATTCCCCAAATTAGCATGTAAATCAATAAAAGATAGCATGACAAACCTGGGAAATCTATTACTATGCATCCATGGATGGTGGAATATTACCTTACCAATTATAAGAAACAGAGCATAGTACCTGTGACAAATCTTTAGACTGAAAATGATAGAAATATGCATAAGTGTGCCTGAAGGTAGGGGCACAGAAATCCACATCAGCCAAGTACTGGAAGAACAAATACCATCCAGGGCAACACGAAATACCCGTCACATAGTGAAGAACCATATTAATACAATAAATATATAGCACGAGAAAGGTTCATGGGCCTGATTCCAATTAAAGGAAACAGCTGGCACTGGAAGAGTCACGGTTACCCTCCTAAAAATGAGTAATGTCCTTCACTTCTCAGACATTCCCTCACAAAACACTGAACTGCCAGCCAGTTAAATTGTATGGCAGATAAAAAAAAATGAAGATCCTCAGGGTTGTCCATTGTCCAAGGAAAGGTTAGGATTAAGCCTCGCTTTCGCAAGAGTAATCTTTGAAATAAACTTGACAAAATGAAGTCAATATGATTGTTGTATAATACCTAAGACAGGAATTCACACATACCAGTATCTGTGTGTGATGGCGCTCACTGGTAAAAGACCTGAAAGTGATAATAATGATAGTTAGTACTGGATTCACAAGCCAGGGGATGATAGAATGAGGTAGGATTTCCTCTCTGAAATAGACAATGCATGATAATTCTTGAAGATAAAAGTGTTTTACAATGTCTATATTTACGCTTCCTCATGGAAAGCACTGCTACTGCAAACACACTGGTGGTCTGTAAAGTAACACACAAAAAACTTAGAAACAAACTAAAAGAATCTAATAACCTGGGATACAGTATATCAGAGGGACCAGATATACCACCGAATTAAGCTGCAGATGATATGTACAGACATGTCGCTGGAGCACCTCAACCCCCTGTCGCACTCCACTCCAGAGAACAATCTTTGGGATCACCTACATTAATAATAGCAAGCTCGCCGAGAAAAACCTGGAAATAATAACTCAAGGAAAGGAGTTAAAACAGGATAAGCAAGCATAGAGATGCTGAGAGCAGGCAACTATTTCTGTCTGTGAGTACGAAATCATAATGGAAGAAGCAACTATCAGGGTCTGAAATAGCAGCATGATCAGATATGTCTGATAAAAAAAACTTACCTCGCCTATGATCAAAGCATAAAGTTCGACCAAACTCTGGGAATTGACTGAGAATTTGAACATGTTGAATTAGCTAATCTCAGACTCTGAAAACAAAAATATAGACAATATCAAACATGCTGGCAGCTCCAGAGGACATTCAGGCTGGAGATAGTTCTGCACAATGCTGTATGCTGTGTTGTCAAACCAGGTCATGGACATACCTGTATAGAATTGGAAGAAAAATTAAAAAGTTAAGTACTAGTTACTCATGTAAGGAAAGCAGTTTCTCATCAATGCAAGAACAAGAGCAGCTGACTCAATCAAAACAACTAGAGGCTAGGCGCATATCATTTCAACACTTCTAGAGGTCTGAGAATATAAAAGTGCCAGTGCAGTACCCAATGACAAGAGTTACAGAGAGCTTACACTGTAATTCACACTCCAGCAGGGTCTGAAGTAGCGGTCAGACATGAAATATATCCGATCACAAGCTGCTTCTGTCAGATCAAAAGTTGTTATCCTGTCCAAGTTCATATCAGATATAAAAAATAAAATTGAAATTTTCTTACAATAAAATAGAAATTTTCTTGCATATTTATAGACCCTGCTTGAGTATAATAGGGACCATGTGAATATGATGTTGAAACAAAGCATAGGTGATGGTGTAACACTTCTCCTACAATATGAATAGAAAAGAACAAGTCAATTCTATGTACTGACATGAGAGCAGTCAATGCGGGCCTCGTGAAAAGTAGAATGTATTACGACCATACACTAAATATATACACAAAGTAAGTTCAGGTCAAGTCACTATAGCTGGATTTCTGACAAGCTTAATGTTTATCTATACTGAAATGTGAGCAGTCAATGCTGACCTCATGACTAGTAGAATGTATTATGATCACACACTAAATAAATATACCCCAAGTGAATTCAGTTCAAGTCACTATGATATAGATGAATTTCTGACCAGCTTGATATTTATCTATACTGAAATGTGAGCAGTCAATGCTGACCTCATGAGAAGTAGAGTGTATTATGACCATATCACACACAAAGTATATACAGTACCAAGTGAATTCAGTTCAAGTCACATGATATGGCTAGATTTCTGACAAGCTTTGAATGTTCATGTATTGATGTATTGATTGACTGAATTGATGGGCAGTCAATGCTGACCTCATAAGAAGTATAATGAAATATGACCATGATCGCACACTAAATATAAACAAGTAAATTCAGTTCAAGCCAGTATTATATAGCTGGATTGTATGTTCATGTATACTCAATTGTGAGCAGTCCATGCTGACCTCATGTGAAGCAGAATGATATTATGACCATGATCGCACACTAAATACAAACAAGTAAATTCAGTTCAAGTGACTGTGATACAGCTGGATTTCAGGGATACACGTAGAGCATACAAAATCGTCGCTGAATTCTGGCTCGTAAAAATCCATGTTAACGTTGGTAATATGTATACCACTTGGTAGAACATGTACAAGTCAGTAAGAGCAGCAGGACTCTAGCTTGATGGACTATTCTGGAGTTGATGAAGAAGGAATGATGGATATTCCAGTCGATGATAGGTCTCCATCTCATGAATATACAATGGAGCAGAGGGTCCAAAACAGGATAGGAGCGACTGGACAGCGGAATGGGATAAAAAATCACCTGGGCTTCCCAACATACAAGATTGTCCGCAGACACAACAGGATCTGTAATTATAGAGATATAACCCAGTATCCACATTCTGGGCATGCGATTCAATTTCTGATTGCTGAATACAGGATTGAAGAGTAAAGTCTAAATGGTAACTAGACAATTGTAGATACAGAGCACTTGAGAAACAATCTATATGTTCAGGGTTGGAGATAAGGGAAAATAATTTGATCAGAGACTATTATTCAAAGCTTTGAATTTGATCAGCAAATTATTTATCCATGTTTTATCGCTATGGAATTTGGATTGATTAGTGTCCAAATTCGCTTAGTTATTGCTGATCATGTCCCTTATTTCCAACCTCCCCTTGAATAAATATAGTGACAAATGAGGTCAACCTCCCCAGCAATTAAACTAGCTGTGTACAATGTACATTAGCAAATGGTGTCAACCTCCCCTGTAATTGCAATCAATAAAATTATGCCACGCCAGTAATACCCCTGAAATTTTTGGTGCTTCAGTTTAAAAGTGTGCAAATTCTCACAAAAATCTTCATCTAAGTTGAATTTAGCAATTTTTAACAAATTCACAGCCACTCAAGATGATTTTAAATTAGTCTCTTGGATATTTTAAGAATGAAGATTTACAGCTTACAAGGCACTGAATTTGCCATGTATAAGTAAGTGCATGACACTTCATAAATATAAATAGTGAACAAAGGCTAATGGGCAACCTACCATAGAATAGAAATCATGTATGATATTAACTGCTTCCATTTTCTCTTTCAAAAACATTGCAGTGAATAATTTTATTAAAATAAAAAATTCATGGCAAGTCAATTCCCAAAATTATGACAAATGTCTTAGGGTGTGTGGCCAATCACTCAACTGATATATCTGCCCAATCAATCAATGTTAATAAGCGGTACTATGATGAATATGGTATTACCCAGCCACTGAGTGTGACAAATAGACCGATATATGCTCAAGTGCATGCTTGAATTGTAATGTTGCATGCTTGTAGTGCACTCCAGCACTGAGTATAGTTCAATGACTACCCATGCTCACCATTGGAATTTATCAACAATTGATGGTCCATCAAGGTGCAGCTTAAAATGAATGTCTCCATAAGCATACTAATAGTACACACTCTGACAAGAGATCAAAATTTGAAGTATGAAAAGGAGAAGAGAGTATAAATTCTATCCCAAGAAAGCATCAATAGTAATTATAGTACGGTGAACTGTACAATTATAGGACAATATGAAAATTCAAATGTTTACTTATTACTGAATTTCATTATTAACCAAAATATGGAAATAATTTCAGACTAATGTGATCACATTGTGATTCACAAGTATGGGCTGATAATCAGTGATAACCATATAAGGGATAGCATCCCTAACATTGA
>JAVTVY010037223.1:0-15690 GCA_036873755.1 Hanleya hanleyi | reverse complement strand
GATTGTGTGCAAATTGGAAGTCAGCTGGGCTTGGGGAAACTACTTCAAATTAAATCAAGTACCGGTAGCAGATATACCGATATTTTTTATCATTACGTTTTATCGTATTCGACTTATACATGTTATATAAAATACTAAAAGAAGAATCTAAATACCTTTGCATTTCAACTTTAAAAGATGCAGCAATAATTGAGATTGGCTTTGTTTAAGTTAACAAATACTAAATATAGAGTACCGTATTCACTTTGAAAGACCCAATACTTGATATCTGGTCCTACAACAATGGTAATGTGAGTGGAACTGTTGATATAATTGGCCATGATATAAAGTTATGTACCGTGGATTCGCGAGTTCAATGTTTAAATTCACACACCCTGCATCTGACCGTAGTTCAGCCGATGGGTAAGCCAATGTTGAAAATTCTGATTTATTTCAAATTTATCCAGGGCATCACCTTCGCTATCGCTATGGTTATGATTGACAGGTGTGCCTGAAAATTACATGCGCATACTCCATCGATAGTCAGTATATTTCACATTTGAAACTTAAAGCAGCTATTTTGCACTAATATACAGTACTACTTCATTGGCCCTGGTATTGAGGAACCACGACAGGATTGATTGATTGTTTATTCACCATATACAAATAATATATATATATGTACAAGTAGGGTACAGATGCATAGAAATATGGCGGGAATAAAACCCCAGAGGGCTTGTTAAATCCCAGGTAATTAATAATAATAATAATAATAGATTAGCATGAGACGCTGGGTGCGTTCACAAATATATAAATGTACAATACATGGTGAATATACCATGGAGCCTTGTTTAGAGAATTATAGTTCCATAAGATATATATAGTGGGGCTCAGCATATATGCATATAGATAAACACAACTTTTTTGTATAAAATAGGTTTGTCTCGTGTCCCTTGTGATGGCCTGAGATGAGTTAACTCCAAGATTTACAATTTGAATATAATTAGAAAGTACATCCTTCAGTACACTGATTCACATACATGTTAATTGATGAGGTGTGATTTCAGTCGAGACTTAAATAGTGATTGTGACAGACATGATTTTAGGTAGTTAGGTCAAGCGTTCCAGATTCGTGGTGCTTTCGACTTTGTGCAATAAAATGATAGATTTGAGTGCACTCTCGCCCTATATAGATTGAGATTGGCGTGTCGAGTCGGATAACAATGGACTTCAGAGAGTTTTGTAAAATAATTTGAATAGTTGGTAGGGATAGAAAGGGGATTATTGAGAAATCTGTGAGTAAATAATAAAATTAAGAAGTTGTTTCACTGAAATAGGGGGAGAATGTTTAGTTGTTTCATTAAGGGACTAGAATGGGCATATTTACCACTGGAAGTTATTACGCGGATAATTCTCTTTTGTAATATCACAAGTGGGTTGAGATGAGTTGAGAATGTGTTTCCCCATATTAAATTACAGTAAGATACGTAAGAATAGAACAAAGAATAATACAGCATAATCAAGGTTTTCCTGTTGAGGCAGTTCCGTATTGCGTTGATAACACCGATATTTCTCGAAATTTTTGAAGTTAGTTCTTCAATATGTGTTTGCCAATTTAATCTATCGTTAAAATAAACCCCGAGGAATTTAAAGCTAGAAACAGATTCAATTTCGGTGCCAAATATTGAAACCTTAGGGATATCTACATTTGTTGATCTATTTGGTTTAAATAATATAAATTTGTTTTTTTTTTCATGTTTAATGAAAGTTTGTTGCAGGAAAACCAGGCATGAAGCTTTTCAAGTTCCTGTGACATATTTTCCGCAAGTCTAATACAATCGGCATCGGATAGGGTAGCGCTTGTATCGTCAGCAAAAAGATTAATGTCTAGGACCGATGTGGCCTTCGTAATGTCATTTATATATATTAAAAAGAGTATGGGTCCTAGTATTGATCCTTGTGGCACACCCGTACTGATAGGACTGAAAGAAGATATAGTGCCGTTGTAAGATACACACTGGCGTCGAGAAGATAGATAGCTACGAAACCAGTTATTTGTGACACCCCGGAAACCATAGTAATCAAGTTTATGTAAGAGGATCTCGTGATTTACTGTATCAAGCACCATGCGATGCCTTGCAAGTATTCTGAGTATAGCTAATACAGCAAAATGCTGTGGTATTTTATGACAATCATCCCTGGAATTCTTTCATAGATAATATTGTATTAGTTGGATAGACGATGGTGGTGTGCAAACAGAAAGTGACAAACACTTCCCGGTCCACTGGTGAAAAATCTATGTACATGAATATGGATTTTTGAGTTTCTATTTTATTCCATTTTGGTGTACCATAACTAAAATATTCCATTGTTGGTACAAACAAACAACAACCACGCAGCACAAAATGTTCTATGTATTTGTGTATCAATCACTTTGAATAAGTTTCTTTCAGTTTCAATCACGAAACAATGTTTTTTTTAGTTTTCTTTTGAATAGTCTACTTAAAAAAAGAAGAAAATCTTTCATGAAAGTTTAATGTAATAATGATTAATCATTTTCTAAAATGTCATTTTTTGTTCTTCAATAGAATTTCTCTTATTTCCACTATCAATGTTGAACATTTGTGGGAAATGAATGAACCATGCACTGGTACAATTGCTGTTTCGGACCAGTTTGCATGGCAGGACGGTAAATTTAACCCATGAGCATATTAGTCCATTATCTTTGATGTTCAGTTAGACAGTGAAATAATATCGGTTGGTAAGCGTACACTACCATATAGTGTAATCAACCTTTCAGAATAATTGCAGTATATCTGACAGTATTTGGTCTTCAACCCATCAGATTGCTATTTCTCACGGAGGAGACTGTCACTGTATTGTTTGGAAAGTGCCTTTATAACTCGTTATGATTTTCATTTCCAAATAAAGTTGTTGCGATGGACATCCCAGGTATTTTAATAGTGTTTTGACTTATAAGACTATGCTGTTTGTGGAAATATAGTGAATTCAGAGACCATTCAAAATTACGTAACCCTGCCTGAATCGACTGCTTATGTTAATGGGCGCAGTTGCTGTATATAATTCAAGGAGGTACTCTCTAAAAACAATCGCTGTAACAAAATTGCACATCCACAATAATTGTGTTCCAGTGCTACACAATTTTAAAGAAAACCTACACATCTTGTGTACCAGTACACAATTTTTGTGGATGTGCAATTTTGTATACCGGGGTACAGTTGTTTTTACAGAGTATCATACATGATGGTGTAACCCTACATTATTGTAAATGTTTGTGGAGTGGAAGGGGAGAGGGAGGACGGGGGGAGGGCATTGTCTGGAGACCTGACTACTAAGGTTTTTACGGGTTCCTTAAATTATACTTTCCTGAAAACATTGCATGGTAGTTTGATGAAGTAGCGACTTGTTCTAATGTTAGTGGGAAGGGGGGGGGGGGGTGGGGTGGTATCTGTGGCGGTGTTACATAATTGTGAATGGTTTATAATTCTGCTCGCTTTCTTCCATCATATGTCTGGGCTTGCTCGTCCATAGGCCTTCAGTTCGTCTGTACCGCCGATTTTGTCTACGTTGGAAATTGAATCTGTTCTGAATCTGCTGAATGAGTGGATTCCGGTTGACCTTCCGTGAAAAAGGATCGCTTAGACACCAGAAATTACCTTTAGGTTGAAGATGCTGATCTTGAAGACACTGCTCTCGGTTAAAACAACCAGGAAACTTCTTTGATGATGCCCAGGCCTCCATGCGGACTTCTAAGCATTTGTTTTCTGCCAACAGCGACAACAGCAGCTCCGCAATGTTGTTGTTGTTGGTACAGGAAGCAATTTGCTCACGCATGCGTGTTGAAAATACGCCTTGCATGCTGGGATATGAATTACGTCATAAATACCAAACTGCGACTTTCGGATTGAAAACATATATTGGTCCAAATGTTTGCCACGCCATGATGGACCGAATGAAATTGGTACATCGTTTGCCCATACCCACACGCTCCTACATTGGTGGTGAAAAAACCGTTTGTCAATATATGATGCACCATATGTTTACCAATGTCGGACCATGATGGTTACAGCTTAGGAAAAACGCGTGTGTAGCACACACAGCACTATTCATAGATGGTTCAATAAATTGTACTCGAGCCATATAACAAGTAAACTTATTTGGACAAATACTGTACTATCATCGTTCAGTGGTAATTTCGATGTTATAAGCTGATGACCGATATGTTGATGCAAGATTCAATCAGATTTTTACAGAAAAAAAACTGGACGTCTTGAAAGAGTGTAAATAATAAACATGTCTGGAATAAATTGATGCGAACGGATACAAGTCACACGGGCACCTTGTGTTGCAACAGACAAGACCCATGGCGATTGTCGCATGTTGAAAACCGGAGGCTTAACCTAACTCTTAGATCTTTCAATCTTCCATTTTTAATATTGGAAACATTTTCTACCTGTCGACATACTACGAACAATGCATTCAAGGATATGCTATGCATTTGCTCTTTATTATTAATATTAACCTACTATCTCACCTTTTCAGACCTGCTAGAGGAGAAACGTCTCACAGCATTGGGTAAGTTTCATACTGTTTTCATGTGAAGGTTGCAGTAAAATACATACTAGAAATTATGCAAAGCATTCCATACACAAGATGGCTTTTAGCACGAATTGTTGTTTCCTAAGGAACTTCAGATGCATCCACACTGATTTACATGTGAGATACCCCGGAACTTCTAGTGTGCTTGGGTTAATATAGACTACAATATTCTCATTGAATCGGTATCGCCTTTCTACGAATCTTCAGTGAAGATAGTAACAATCTTTTTTATAAGCGAATATATTATATAGTAGAATTCTCTTATTACTTCTTGTTATTAAGTATTATGTACAATTGAACTAGTTTGACTAGTAATTGAACAGGATATCAACCGAGACTAACAGTGGGGCATCAGAACGAATTCTATTGAATGCACATTATATGAAGGTTTAAGCTAACAAAATAGGCATAGACATCTGGATGACACTAAAATGAACGAATTCATTCTTCTGATAACAGTTGTTGGTTTTTCTTTAGTCCCTTAATTGTGTCACAAAGCTGCAGTTCCTGATATATTCGTGCCTGGTGGTCTATATTGGCGGTCTGCGTGACTTGCATTGACGCATGCTGTGATAACCGGACGTTGCTAACACTCCCATCTTTGTGCTCTGTTATTCTGAAATCGTTGACGCACCACTGTCTGGTTTCCAGCTTGGCTGAAAATTCTCAACGAAAAGACGGATTGTTGTCCGAAATTGACTATGTCACATTAAGTTTTTACTTAACTCGTGTCAATATACCTTAAATGAGTTATTAACCCATGTTCAACTGTTCCACTCAGGCTAGAAATTTTCAATGAAATATGTCTGCCATTTGAAGTCCAATTTGGTTTGAACTAGAAAAATGGTTGGGAACGGCAGGGATAAAAATTCAATTTACGCCAGAAAAAGTAATACTTGGATTATTAGGGTTGCAATACAAACCATTGGACTACTTACTCGTTACAATAAAACATTGTATCAAATGAAAGCACAGAATAAAATCCCTACTTTCGATGTAATCCTGAGAAAAAAGTAAGAATGGAGATCATAGAATTTTTTACCAATACTGGTCCTCGCTCCATCTGTTATTGGCAGATAATTGAATGTTTTCATGCCAATTCTGCCATCAAGAAATAATTTTTTACTTAATATTAAATTTAATATATCAATAACTCAACCTCATAGCCATCTGGATGACACTAAAATGAACGAATTCATTCTTGTGATAACAGTAGTTGGTTTTGTTTACTCCCTTAATTGTGTCACAAAGCTGCGGTTCCCGATATATTCGTGCCTGTTGGTCTATATTGGTGGTCTGTATGACTTGCATTGACGCATGCTGTGATAACCGGACGTTGCTAAAACTCCCATCTTTGTACTCTGTTATTCTGAAATCGTTGACGCACCACTGTCTGGTTTCCAGCTTGGCTGAACAGTTTCAACGAAAACACGGATTGTTGTCCGAGATTGACTATATCACATTAAGTTTTTACTTAACTCGTGTCAATATACCTTAAATGAGTTATTAACTCATGTTCAGCTGTTCCACTCAGGCTAGAAATTTTCAATAAAATATGTCTGCCATTTGAAGTTTATCAGAAATGCCATCTTTTCTCATTTTGTAGAATAGATATACGCTAAACTTTATTTCTATGTTATTGGCGCAATTTGCGACGTGTTTACTCACGTTTGAGTATCGGAATTCAGGTGTATTTATCTGTTGTCTGTGAATGCTCATACGAGCCCTTAAAAGGTTTCCTGTTTGCCCTATGTATGTTTTCTGTAAACCGTTAGAAACTAGAACATATATTAGATTTTTGGAGCTGCAAGCCATGTTATATTTGACCTTGAAATTTGTGTTGTCAGGAAACATGAATGATGTGCCCACAATCATATTTAAGCAACATTTACACCATTTATTTCCGAATTTAGATGTTGTGCACGGAAGTGCATTCGCCTGTTTGAATTGTGCTTTGTGATAGTGGGAGTGATATTTTGCAGGTATTTCACACAACAATAATAATTGTAGCGCGAAGTTCGAATTCCCAAGATTTCAATGATTGATTAAGTGATAATCATAATTATCAGCCCTGAACAACCATAGATAAGCTATCAATTTGCAAAATTAATCGACATGCATTTCTCAGCTCAGATTTATTGTGCAGTTGTTCAATTATACCATTATCCCCAATCTATCTGTACTAGATGGTTACGTATGGGGCCCATTTCTCAAAACCAAGCGACGATGCTGAGTATCAACTGCATACTGTCCGAGGAACACGAGACAACTATATTAAAAACACATTTCACACACTCATCAATGTTCAATGAGTCTATTGGGCGCATGTATACTCCAGATACATGCCTCTTTTTAGGACATGTAGGTTTAATGCATGACTTTGCAGCCGTTGGTCATTGCGAAAACGACTTTTGTAATTGATAGTATTTTCTGAGTTTGAAAGCGATACCGTTGCGTTGCAGCAGTCTGACACACATGCGAGAGTGGTTTCAACAAATTATTGATTGGAAATAGGCAACTTGAGAGTTTATCTTTGGTTGATCTATGACATCTATCGTGTTTTAGAAAATTTCCGAGCATTTTACATTTCTTGAAATTCTTATGGAGTTCACTAGCAAACACAAACTGCAGATGCCAT
Organism: Hanleya hanleyi; assembly: GCA_036873755.1. NCBI lineage: Eukaryota > Metazoa > Mollusca > Polyplacophora > Lepidopleurida > Hanleyidae > Hanleya > Hanleya hanleyi. The sequence continues at coordinate 8,453 of JAVTVY010037223.1, read as the reverse complement.
CTTGCATGCTTGAAGCTTCACAATTGCAAAAGAATGAGATATTAAATTAGAGGTTTTACATGTTCTCACAATACAAACGCAAACTAGTGGTAACTTTTTCAAATATAGAGGTATTTATTTTCCGTTCAATCGTAGCGATATACCACAACTATATTGCACACCACGAATGCATAAAATGTCAATCACAGCGAGATTCACATACATGTGGCTGGTTTAATAAAATACACCGCATGCCATAGTTCATTGGTCATTTCGCCGCTATAAACTATTTTATTTATTTTCTATTTATTATTAATATTAACCTACTAACATTTTCAGACCGGCTAAAGAGGAAATTTGAGCCAGGATTTGGTAAGTTTCGCATTGATTTCTTGTTAAGAGTATATTAATAGTATACATACTAGAAGACGTTAGCACGAACTGCTGCATCCCAAGGAACTTTATCTGTTTCCAATAGTATATGAGACATCATACAAGATGTTGGTTAGACTTAAGTTTGGGACCTGAAACTTACCACACTATACTCTTCTCCAGAGCTCTGTAATAGAGACAGATAAGTCAGTTATGAAATGATTTCCTTCGATAAAGCTGCGTGTACTCTATGTGGAAATACTTCTGTTAAGGATACTGAGCCCTCCTGCAGACAATTTTACACCCCCTCTAATTGATGGGTGATTTTAACGGTCGTAATATTCTCTGGTATAATGAAGACAATTGCAAAGGAGTTTCTGGGTTGTGAATAATATTTATTTGTCAAAGTTATAGTGTGATTGTATTTAACAATTCCAGGATTGAGTAATCTGACACGGAGCTAAGTGTCACCTAAGAATGAGTGCCTGTCTCACGCTATTTCATCATATCAGATATTATAATGTAGCCAGTCTGTGAACAATAATGAACCGAGTTCATGGGTGGAATTAGTATATGGCTTTAGGCATAACATGGAATATGATGAAATGATGCAGTGGAGTAATCCAGAAAGATTGATCAGGGACGCTGTTTATTGAACACAAAAACGAACGAAAGTTCTTGAAGATAATTCCGTGCTTCAAGCTAGATTGATTCATCGGAAGGGGCCGGTGTAGAGGCTAAGAATATCCTAAGAGTGTATCTTTTCTAAAGAAATTAAGGACGGACGCTTCTCTTTATGGTAGGGAAAAATGATCCAGCTGAATTAGAGGATAGGAGCAGGAAAATGCTATCAACCGAATGTCGTAAATTTTGTCCACCTCTTGCATATCGCTCCAATTGTAAGCCTCCACCCCGGCAATACAGGCCTGACCACATAATTCCGTACTTGAAGAAAAATTAATTCTTCGGAGGGCGGGGGGAGCCTGGAGGGAGGCGGGCGACAATACATGCCTGACCATATATAATCTTCATATTGAACCCTTTTTTTGCCGAGTTTGGTTGTCAGATAAACATCTGTGTTTATTGAAATGAGGAGTACTAAAACACCATTTGAGGCAATATTCACCAGTAACAGAGAATAATGTAAATATCCAAATGATACAGTACCGTGAGTGACCAGAGAGGGGGAAAGTATCAGCTTGGTTGGGATAGAAATTCCACGCTGTCCTAATACGTTATGCTGATACCCATGAAATTGCATATGCACGTTGGCAACTTAGATGCAGAAGAATATGTCTAGAGAATATTACAAATAGCTGCACCATCTGTGAATGCCTATTCTTGCTCCCATAGGACATTTACTCTGGAAGGCTTATTCAACAAACACATAGGTTTCAAAAGAAATAGGTATTTCTATACCGTCAAATCATACCGATGCACACTCCGAATGCATGACATACCAAACACAGCGCCATTCATAGCAAGTTCAATAAGTTACACCAAACTTCTGTCCAGTTTGTTGACACGAGCTATACAAGTAAAATTATTTGAGAGAAATATTGTACTCTCATAGTTCAGTGGTAATCTCGGTGTTAAAAATCTGATCACCGATATGTTAATGCAATATGCCATCAACGTTTTCCATTCATCAACATATGAGAGATATTATTCCTTGGAACTTATTTTAAACATGGCAAAACTATATAGCAACAAAATGTAAGGATTACAATGGATATCAATTGGGAACCTCGCTTGTCCGACATATATCTGTGTTGCTATGAAAAATGACTTTGAAAGTGTGTAAATATTAAACAAATCTCAATGGCTCGTGGAAACAATTGATGCGGAAGGATACATACCGTACGGACATGTGGTCATCTTGGATTGTGGAGACATGGAGATTGTCGCATGGTGTTGATAATTGGAGGCTAAACTTGACTTTTAGATCTATCCACTCTTCCAAATTGTTTATACTAGTACTCTTTTCTACCGTCCAGATATCACGAACAATGAAATAAAGGATTTGCTCTGCTGCTTGCTATTTATTATTAATATTAACCTTATATCTGACATTTTCAGGCACGCTGCCGAGGAAATTTGACACAGAAAGGGGTAAGATTCTTACTGTTTCTTTTGTGAAGTGTTCAATTATACATACTAAAACTTTTGCAAAGTGTTTCATTAATGATATTGATGTTAACACGAGTTGCTGCATTCCAAGGAACCTTTGCTGCATTCAAACTGATTGACGTGCGAGCTCAGAATATATGAGGTGGTAGGTTCTGGATAATAATCATTTCTCAAAGTGATAGATGGATTGTATTTGACAATTCTAAGATTGGGTAAACTGGCAGGAAGCTAAGTGCCCCACGATAATGCAGTTAGTTGACTGTCTCATGTTATTTCACCGTATCAGGTATTGTATTATAGTCCGTCGGTGAATAATAATGAACCCAGGTCGTGAGTGGTGTCAGTATACGATTTTAGACATAACGCGGAATATCACGCCATCCTGAAGTCGATCTTTCATTGAAGATTGATCAGGGACGATGTTTGTTGAAAATAAAAAGGGGCAAACGTTCCTGCAGTTAATTCCGTTCTTGGAGCTAGATTGGTTCTTCGGGGAAATCGATGTGGATGCAAAGAACTTCTTGGTTAAAATTGTAAATTTTCCAAAGAAACTAAGAAGAGGCACATATATTAAAGGTGGAGAAAAATGGCCTAGCAGAGATAGAAGATAGAAGCCGGACAATCTTATCCACCGGACATTGTAAGCCTCCACCCCGGTAATACAGGCCTGACCACATTTAGTCGACCCAGTGAACTCTTTCTTTGACGAATTTGGTTGTCGCATAACAAACTATGTGGTTATTGCAATGTAGAGTATTAAACACCATTTGATGAAGTATTCACAAGTAAAAGAAAACGAGGTATAGCTAAATGGTATTGTACGATGGAGGACGAAATACGGGGATATATCAGACTATTTGGGTTAGAAATTCCAAGCTTCACGAAAACGTTATAAAATTTCATATACATCCTTGCGACTTATATGTAGAACTGGTCTGAAATACCCTAGAGAATATTTCAAAGACTGTAGCTGCACCATCTGCGAATGCTTTTCCTGGCTCCCTTAGAGGATTTACTCTGGTTGGCGTATTCAACAAATACATAAAGTTTTTAGGAGAAAAGCGTTTTTCCTATACCACCCAATCATACCGATGTATAAAACTGTACTGCACACCCCACAAGGCATGACAGATCACACACAGCGCCATTCATAGCCGGTTTAAAACACTGTACCATACTTCTGTCCAGTTTGTTGACAAGAGCCATACAAGCAAAACATCTTACTGCCCTAGTTCAATGATAATTTCGGTGTTTCAAAACTGATCACCGTTATGTATATGCAGGATGCTCTGTGCTTTCCTCAGTTCAGCAACATATGGGAAATATTATTTCTGGGATGTTTCTCTATTTTGAATATTGTAATGTTATGTAATGCGGTATTTAATTTTATGAGGATTGTGCACAGCCACAAGGCTACGGGGCACTCTCCTCGGATAACATACATATAATATTTTGTATACAGAGAAAAACACAATAAATTGTTAAAAAACAAAATGATTACAAATAACAAAATGATGATTTACATACATAGAAAAATCAATTAATGGTTCAATATTGCAAACCATATACCAACAAAATAAATGGATTACAATGGATGTCAATTGCATTATTGTTTGTTCAAAATATATCTGTGTGGTTATTAACCCTATCTGGCCTGGGCGATTTGGGGTGTGTCGCAGCCTGGGGGGGGGGGGAAGTGCCCCCTATATAGTTTCTCTACCACTACGGCTAGAGCGCTGAAACTTACCACACAGTATCTTGGGTTCAAGCTCTACCGGAAAATGTAAAAAATCCAAGATGGCCGCCATGATGACGTCACAGTGAGGTCATCTTCTCGGAAGCCATTTTTCGGCCTTTTTGGGGTCGATTTTTCGAAATTTTCATTTTTCAGATTTTTCTCTCGAAAAAAATCTTATAATATAGAGAATAATTAGTTTTGCATAAATAATATAATTTCAAGGCCTTTTAGGCAAGGAAAATGTGAAGAAATGGACCGAAAAGATGAAAAACACGACTTTCGCGGATACCACATGGCCGCCATTTTGAATTTACCCCATGATCCTCTACCCGGGGGTATATGAAAATAGTCAAAATGATCCCAATAAGATAAGCTTAAAAGTCACCAAGTTTCAGCCTCCTCGGTTTTGTCGTTTCGGATTAGCAGAGAAAAGTATATGAAAATAGTCAAAATGACCCCAATAAGATAAGCGTAAAAGTCACCAAGTTTCAGCCTCCTCGGTTTTGTCGTTTCGGATTAGCAGAGAAAAGTTCACTAGGGGGGCATTTTCCGCCCCCCCCCCCCCCAGGCCAGGTAGGGTTAAAGGATTATCTTAAAGGTGTGTAAATACTAAACAAATCTGAATAGTTCGTGGAAGAACTTGATGTCGAGCATATACATGCCGAGCGGACACATTGTCACCCTAGATTAGAAAAAGAGAAGAGTAATGGCGTTGGCAACTGGAAGCCAAACCTGGCTCCTAAATCTATCCGTTCTTTCAGATTATTTATACTAGTACCCTGTTTACCTGTCGAAATGCTATGAACAATGCTTTCAAAGGTTGGGTATACTGTTAGCTCTTCTTTAGTAATATTAACATACTGACTGACCTTTTCAGACCTGCAGAAGAAATTTGACACAGAAAGAGGTAAGTTTCATGCTTTGTTTTGTGAGTACACTAGTATACATATTAGAAATTTTGAAAAGTATTCCATTTACGAAACGTTAGCACGAATTGCTGCATCCCAAAGAAACTTAGCTGCATTCTATATATGTTTGATGTGCGAGCTTATAATATATATTGATGGATTGGGGATAATATTCATTTGCCAAAGTGATAGAGCGATTGTAATTGTAATTGTAAAAATGTTACAAAAGTGATCACAGATATGTTAATGCAAGTTGCCATCAGATTTCCTCAGTTCAACAACCTATGAGGGATATTATTCCTGGGTTGTTACTTTATTTTTAAAACTGCAAAACTATATACAATGCATATCAATTGTACATCTCGTTTGTACGACAAATATCTGTATTTTTATGAAAAAAAAATGTGTAAATATCAAGCAAATTAAAATTTTGTCGTGGAAGAACTTGATTCGAGCGAATACATGCCGTCCGGACACGTGGTTACCTTGGAATACTAGAGACAAGAGCCAACGAGATTGTCGCACGATGTTGACAACTGGAAGACAAACCCGACTTTGATTTATCCACTCATGCAAATTCCTTATACCAGAATCCTTGCCTACCTGTCGACATACTACGAACAATGCAATCCAGCATTTGCTTTGCAGTTTCTTTATTATTAATATTAACCTACTATCTGGTTTTTCATACAATATGAGGGAATTTGACACAGAAATGGGTAAGTTTCATACTTTCATACACTAGTATACATAATAGGAATTTTGCAAAGCATTTCATTTACGAGGTGGATGTATTTCAACGAAACTCAGCTGTTTCCAAAATGGTAGACGTGCGAGCTTATAATACTATTGATAGGTTATGGATGATAGTTATTTGTCAAAGTGATGGAGCGATTGTAACTGACAATTCCAAGATTAGGTAACCTGACATGAAGTTAATTGCTACCGAGGACTGCGGTTGGTTACCTGTCCCCGCGTAATGGTGTTTCCGGTACACTGTGTGCATGCTCAGGGTAAGAAGTCACTTACGGGGACTCTCACAGGCCAAAGTTCAATATGCACATTGATACGCATTCTCTACTACTATCCCCTGTATTTAGCCTTACACCTTGGAACGGTGTGAGTCTACATATTTTACACCGATAATTACGGATCGCTCTCCCGCCGCAACGTGACAAACTACGGTCAAACATATGAACCCAATATTTCAGTGTCATTGCCGTTAATTTTGGTATTACTCAAAGCGTACGAAAGAATTGATTACCAATAAATTAATTTTACATTCATTGGAAGACAAACATGTAAAAGAAGTGTGAGATTGTGAGATATGTTTCACCTGTCATAGAGCGTATGCAACTGAAATAGGGATGATAATATTATACAATTTAGTAGCGACTGGTACGGGTATTGCGACAGAAAGATATATAACAACAGTGGTACGGTATCTGCAGTTTTACAAGGATCAATTATATCATAATCACTGTTTCAGATAATCTTATAGTTAACGAATCGCATACAAATTTACCTTTTGACAAGATGACATCATGATGACGCCATCAAAATAATCTTTCAAACTGTCCTTTCCTATTTGATTAGAGTGTGGCTGTGACCCAAGGTTAGCCATAATATCATTAGTCATTTTATCCCGGTCTTTTAGGGTTAAACTGCATGCCAATAATTACACAGGCCGCCCGAATACGTTCTGCTGATACAAGTGTAAAACCATATCCATATTGACAATTTAGATACAGAAGAACTGGTCTGAAAAGTCCTAGAGAATATTACAAATAAGTGCACCATCTGCAAATGCGTCTATTTACTCTCCTATGGGATTAGTCCGGAATACATATTCAAATAACACAAATCGTTTTCAAAAGAAAGAGGTATTTCTCTTCCGTTCAATCATATCCATACGTCCAAACTGTACTGCACACCTCGAATGCATAACGTAGCACACACAGCGCCATTCATAGCTGGTTCAATAAATTGTACTCGAGCCATATAACAAGTAAAGAATGTGTGATGGTTACCCGGGAATAACTTCCTCGGACACTCGCGTGTGTATATCTATTGTCCAGGCTGGGTCAGCTGCCCTTTATGACGTCAAATGCACAGTCGACTCTGTGCTATTTTGGTACGTTCTATTTTTAAATGAACAGATTTCCTCGACAGTAACGTTTTTGTAGGCCAGTCGTACAGAATTATTCGTTTCGGTCGAAGTTCCATTTTTACCCCATTTTCAAACAATACAAAAGGGTTAGTTATTTCTCAATGTATCATATATTAACTCGCAACCGTCTTTTAGTTGAATAATTCGCGATTATGTGAAATTATTGCTGTTTCAAAAGTAACTTCTTTTAACGAGCTACGTCATTGTAATGTTGCAAATCGAACATGCCGTAGAATATCTGGTAGTATGACACAACGGGAACTTGACCCCGCCTCGGGCTGGTAACAATCGGCTACAGCTGTAGGCGCTTCGATTGTCTCATCATTCGCAGATTTCAAATCTACATAGTATATAGCCCTACACTGAGGGCATAATACTCCCTCAGTGTTGACTTCAAAGTCTCTCCTGTGTTTTACCCACTCTAACTGTGAACCAGATATTTTTCTGGTCTGATCTGAAAGCGTATTCTTGTGACAACACTCACACTCCGACTTGTTGAATGGTACATTACTTTTCTTAGTGAGAACTATAATGACTCTTAAATATAACGAGAACAGTTCAGGAAAATACACATGAAAATTCCCTCGTTTTTTATACATGGGAAGTATTACTGACCCATGAAAATAAACCCATTCAGTCACGATGACTTGGACATGTTATGAGTGTGCTGCAATAAGGGTCGAGTTGTAGCAGTGAATGCAGAAATGTGTATACACAGTTATATCTATATTTTATTAACTGAATATCACTGAAGACTGTTTCATAACATTAATAAATCCAAATGTTAAATATTAGAAAGAAAGAATGAGAAAATAGGAAGAATTTTTTTCTGATCCAAATGTGAATCGAACTCATAGCTCAACAAACTGGTCACCAGACTGTTTTTGAAAGCGAGCAGCCTGACAACTGGACTACGACGACGTCTACTTGAAAAGCATTTTTTACTTGCTCACATAACGTTTCTGGTAGAATGCAAGCGAAGCATTTGCACAATTTTTAATTTTGATGAAATATGACACCTCAAACCAGAATGATATTTCAACCGATTGTAACACTAACCATTGTGATAATAAATACCCACAAATTGTTTTGGTTTGAGGTGTCATATTTTATATATGAAAGGAAATCCCTTCAGAAAATGTCCCTAAAATGTCGA